>LR751655.1:134463-149039 GCA_902729485.2 Mus minutoides | reverse complement strand
GCAACTTTTACACTTTTATTTCTTCTGATCCATAGGTATGGAATGAGTTTCAACATGGTCATGGTGGATAGTCATTTTGATATATATATATATATATATATATATATATATATATATATATATATATATATATATTCTGTTTATAGTTACTTTACTGAGTACTTTTAAATATGTTTTCATTAGAGATGTTGTCTTATAATGTTCTGTTATCTTGTGTCTTTATTTGTTATGATGGTTTATAAGTTCTTGGGCCAGGGAGTGGCATCATTTGTAGGCATAGCCTTGTTCGAATAGGTGTGTCACTGTGGGTGTGGGCTGAAGATCCTCACCCAAGTTTCCTGGAAGTCAGTCTTCCACTAGCAGCCTTTGGATGAAGATGTAGAACTCTCAGTTCTGCCTGTGCCATGTCTGCCTAGATGCTGCTATGCTCCCACCTTGATGATAATGGATTGAACCTCTGAACCTGTAAGCCAGGCCCAATTAAATGCTATTTTTCATAAGACTTGCCTTGGTCATAGGGTCTGTTCACAGCAGTAAAACTCTAACTAAGACACCTGCCTTTAAAGTTGTATTGATTAGCTTCATAGAAGTTCAGGGGCTCTTGTTCTTGTTTTAGCTTTTGAATAGTATAAGTATTGTTGGGTTATCTAAAGAATATTCAGTAGTATGTTCTGTTTTGTTGTGTAATGTCTTCATTCAGTGTACTGAATGAAGACCATTCAGTAGTGTCTGTTTTGTTGACATTATGAATGCTTCTAAGTTAATATAATATTTTATTAGTAAAAAAAGAATTATTGGCTATGGATCTTCTTTGAAAATCTGGTTGATATTTTCTCTGAATCCATCTGTCCATATACCTATATTTATATGTGTCTGTTTAGGTTATCTTTATTTAGTTTTGGTGGTTTGGATAAATCCAGAAATCCATTTATTTCATTTGGGTTTTCTACCTTAAAGTAGTACAAGTTTTTAAAGTGCTCCCTTAAAATAATCTGAATGTCTGTTTTTAATCCTTCTCTGCTCATTACTGATTCTGTTAATTTTGTTCCTTTATTTTCTGTTGGGTAGTTAGATTAATGGTCTGTCAATGTGGTTTATCTTCTCAAAGGGTAAGCTCTTAAATTCATATTTTATATTATTATTTGTTTCTATTTCAGTTTTTTCTACTTTGGGTTTTGAAAATTTCTTGCCATTTACTGGGTAGGAATTTGGTTTGTTCTTGTTTTTCCAAAATTTTTAGTTGCATGATTAAGTCATTTATATGACCTCTTTCTGATTTATTCAATTAGGGTTATTAATTTTCCTCATTAAACTGCTTTCAATTTATCCCAATGGTTTTGTGTTGTGTTTTCTTTTTTCCTTTAGTTTCATTATTTAAAAATTTCCTTCATTTTTTGTCACATTCATCACCTGGGAATGAGTTATTTGGTCTCTAAAAATTTTTGTTTTTACTAGAGGTTTGTTTTTCTGTAAACTTTATGTTTTTATTGCATTATAGTTAGATACAATTTGTGACATTCTTTCAGTCTTTCTGAATTCACAGAGAATGTGTCTTTGTAGATACATTCTGTTTTGGAGAAACTTCCATGTACTAGTGAGTAGAATGTAAATACTGTTTCTTCTGGTAGAATATTTTGTATATACCTACTAATTCTATTTGATTCATGATGACAATTTTTCTAATGTTTCTCTGTTTAAGTTTTTGTCCACACAATTTATCTAATGAAGAAAGTGAGATATTGAAATCATTTACTATGAAAGGATTGGTGTTAATATGTATTTAAATGCAACAGTAAAAATAAATTAGGGAATTTAAGTGCATCAGCATCTGATGCACATATGTATATGCGAGTGATATCTACTTACTTAACCATTCTCTTGATTAAAATGAAATATCCTCTATATCTTTAGATTACTTTAAATCCATAGTCTATTTTGTCAGATATTAGGATAATAATGCCTTCGTTTTTTTTCCTTATTTTCATTTGATAAAAGTAATTTATTCAACCCCTTTTCTCTAATGTGCTACCTGTCTTTAAAACTAAGATGTACTTTTTCTCACAATAGAACAACAGATGGTTGTCTCTTTTTTGATTTATTCTACCAATCAATTTATTACTTTTGATAATGAACAACATTGATATTCATATTCATTATTAAAATTATGTGTTGATTATAGTCATTTTCTTGTTGAGTTTTTGGTGGTGGTGTTTGTTTGCTCAGTGCTACTTTGTGCTTTTAGTAGTTACAATTTGTATTTGTTTTTATAGTCTCTTGGCAATACTCTTTCCTTTCAGTGTAGACTCATGTTTACCTTTTTTTTTTTTTTAGGTTTACTTTGTTGATATCAATTCTTTCAGGTGGTTTATTTTATGAAAATTTGTTTTTATTTATTTTTTTCCTTCTGCAACAAGGCAGACAGCCAATTTGTCTACATTAGCTTAGGTTAGCCCTTGTGGTCTTTGGGAACTTGGAAATGTTGTTTCAGGCCATTCTGGCTCTTAAGAGTTTTTACTGAGAAACCAGCTGCAATTCTGATGGGATTTCCTTTGTATATTTTATTGTGCTTTTGTCTCTTGTAGCTTTCAATCCTTTTTGTATATTCTGTATGTTTTATGTTTGTCATGGCTCTTCATTTTGTACATATGAATTTTTTTAAAATCTATATCTATTGACTGTATCTGAAATCTGGTAGAAGCAAAAAAGTTGAGCATGGCTCTAAGATATTTTCTTAATCAGTTGAGATGAAAATACACACTTATTCTGGGCTGTACCTTCTGTTGGGAGGCTACATTAAACATATGGTAAGGGAAGCTTTTGAGACTTTCCAGTTTGCCATCACTCTTGCTGAGGCATTCATGCATCCTGTTACTGAAGCATATATTCACTGGTATAAGTACTCACTTCTCAAGCATTCTAACACTGACTAAACACAGGCAGCACTGTAAGACATGCCTAGAATGTGATCACCAGGTTGGGATTGTTACGATATCTAACCTTTTTAGACTGAACAACTTCTTGATTTTTGGCCTTTTCATCAGGAGAAATCCATTATTGTTCTACTCAGACAATAGCACATAAAGCTCTCTAATAAATACCATACATATGTAAAAACAAAACAAACAAAAAAGCAAAACAACAACAACAACCACAACCACAACCACAACCACAACAACAACAACAACAACGGAACCCTATCTAAAGCAGCACTGTAAACACGATATGCCTTGGGGAGTTTCTTTTCTGGACTTGTATATTCAGTGTTCCTTGTGCTTCATATATTGATTTGAATATTTCTTTCCTTACTCTACGAGCCTGTTGAAGAGCTGGTCTATGGCACTGGCCAGAGCATCATCTTCATCATCTCTTCCTGCAATTCAAACATTTTGGTCTTTACATGTTGTCCCACCTTTGCAACGTGCTCCTTCCCTGTGTTTTCAATTCTTTCCTTTTGTGCTTATTTTGTCAAAATCCTGGAATTATCTTTGAATTCTTATATTGCCTCTTCTGCTTAATTCATTACACTTGTAAGATTGTGTGATTTCTCATTGTGTTATTGGGTTTTTCAGTTCTATCTTCATTTTAGCTTAAGTCCCCTTCTAAATTTATCTTTATTTAATTCTGTTTTCAAATGCTGGATTGTCCTTATCATTTCCAACAGCACTAGGTTTATTTTGTTTGTTTGTTTTTTGACAATAATTAAGGTGTTTAAGCTTAGTGAGCTGCTTCATTGTGTCTTCTACAAACTCTTTGAATTTTTAAAATAAAATTTATAGTTTTTCTTTTTTTAAAAATTTTTGTACCATGGGTTTGTCTGGGTAATTTTCTCTGGCAAACTTGTTTATAGGTCTTGAGGATTTGAGAGTGGGAATGAATACTTCCTTGATCCTATAATAGTATGTTTTTTGGTTGAGATCTGGCCATGAGGGTGTGTGTGTTTGTGTGTGTGTGTGTGTGTGTGTGTGTGTATGTGTGTGTGTTATTTACCTTGTGTGGCCATAGAAGGTTGAGACTAAAGAGAGGATATTGTCAAATTAAGAGTGAAGATTGAATATGGCATAGGTAGAATGAGTCAGGTAGATGCAGCAAAAAAAAAAAAAAAAATATATATATATATATATATATATATATATATATATATATATGCATCTTAACACAAACATGATGTCTAAGGTAAAGCTCTGCTTGGTGTGTGTGTGTGTGTGTGTGTGTGTGTGTGTGTGTGTGTGTGTAAAAGAAAAACAGGTAGACTTACCCAGCTAAAAGCATGTATAGGATCTGCTTGGGAGAAGGTCCTGTGAGTTGGGGCCAGGCTGAATAGAACTTGTAAAATCCTAGAGTTTAGAGGATTTATGGGTATGAGTTTCTAGAGTAGGCCAGGGCATAGAATATGTAAGCCAAGCTAGGTATGGTGTGTTAGAAAGATACATGTAAATGGAGGGGAGGATCAAGTGATTTCAATTGCCTAGACCCTGTAGCTGGATAAAGGGTTGGCAATTTTAAGAGAGGTGCATTCCAAAAGGAGATAATGGAATAGGAATTTATCTTTGAAACAAAATTTTAGCATTGCCTAAGTATTTTTTTCTTAGCCAATACTTTTCTGAACTAAAAAAAGAATGGCAAGGGAGTCCTCTGAAAAAAAAAATATGTCAGTATAAAAACAGAGATGGGAACTCACTTAAGAACATCTGTTGTACAAAGCCACTTGAAAAATAACTGAATGTTAACGTGAAAGAAAATGTGCTCAGCATGAAACTAACCACAAGTAATATAATAGCAAGGAGGCTGGGAGAGTGACATAAGGAGATGGTACCCTACTGTGCAATAACTTCTGAGTGTCCAACCCTTGTCAGATCTCAGCCGAGCAAAGAGCTGTGGGCAGGCATTATACAGACAAATTACCCATGAAATGAAGCAAGTTGCAACTGAGTCAAGAGCTGGAGATGGAAACGCCTTTTTAAAATAAGACCACAAGTAAAATGCCAAGGTTCCCCCACATNAAGGAGATGGTACCCTACTGTGCAATAACTTCTGAGTGTCCAACCCTTGTCAGATCTCAGCCGAGCAAAGAGCTGTGGGCAGGCATTATACAGACAAATTACCCATGAAATGAAGCAAGTTGCAACTGAGTCAAGAGCTGGAGATGGAAACGCCTTTTTAAAATAAGACCACAAGTAAAATGCCAAGGTTCCCCCACATTGTGTATGTCATGTATATTTATACACTGAACACGGATTTGTTCCTTTAAAGAATTCCTTTTGTAAATCAAAGGTAGGAATTTTGGATTATAAATATTTGCTCTCATAATATAACTTGTTTGTTTAATAATTTTAGACTTTTTAATTTCAAATAAACCCATTTTGAACTATTAAATTGTGACTAGATGCTTTGATCTGCTTACATCATCAGTTCGCTTGGATTTTATATTTATAATACAAATCATATAGTTAAAAATTTTAACATTTCAAAAGAAAAACATAACACATTTTCACAGCCATCTAATTCAATTCAAGAAAATGCAGAAATATCCAATATATATTTAGTTTTCTTGTTCAAGGCAATGGCACAAGGAAAGAAAGGATACATTGCTGTCATGAAGAAAATATATTTTGGAATTAAAATAAAAGTACCATGTTGAAATGTCATCCATGTCACGGTAAACACTGCCCCAAATACAGATTGTGATGAGAAGTGTTTTCACTTCAAGGGTAATGACTAGTACATGAAATACAAGTTTTACCACCAAAACAACAAGGTTATTCCAGAGCTCCTATTCCTTGTCTTCAATGTGTGTTTTGCGACATACAGGGAATTTTAGAAAGTGTTCAGCTTTTTAAAGCTGAATGTTAAAGTTTATATCTTTGACTGTATTTATATGTAGCATTTAATAAAAAGACACCATGTATGGCTGATCTAAATAAGCCTTTTTAATGGAGGTCCTTTTTGTACTACTCTTGTGCTCTTGAAGACCTCTGGGATCATTAATAAAGACTGCTAAGGAGAAAAAAGAAAACCACTGCAAGAGAATGTAAAATAAGTCCAGGGAACAGTACTCATCTATTTTAACAGAATCAAACTAATTTTTTTGTGTGTTTTTTGTTTGTTAGTTTTGTTTTGTTAGTTTTGTTTTGTTTGTTTTGTTTTGTTTTGTATTGTTTTTGAGACAGGGTTTCCCTGTAAAGCCCTGGCTGTCCTGGAACTCACTTTGTAGACCAGGCTGGCCTCAAACTCAGAAATCCACCTGCCTCTCCCTCACAAGTGCTGGAAATAAGGCGTGTGACACCACCACATGGCTAATTTTTTTCTTAAATGTACTTGTATTAATTATATCTCAAAAAAATGCTACCACCATCATACTTTTTATTTATAAATACAAAGTTAAAATGCAATGTAATTGATATTCATAAGGTAATTGGATCATATATGTATGTATGTATGTATGTATGTATGTATGTATGTATGTATTAAATTCAGCTTATGAAGTTATTGTAATGCTAGAGACAATTATGTTAAAGGCATGCTTTGTGACTGAAACTTATATAAACATGAATATTCTTCCAGAACTTTTATTGGCTATTAGAATTCTGGTTGTTTTCAAGTGCTGTTTTGCAGGTTATATGATCCTGTCACTGCTATACATGGGTTCCAGCAGGGCAGAAAATGAATTAGAAACTTATCTATGGTCTCATAATCTTGAGAAGAGATGCTGGGAACCAAGCAGGGAGAGAACCAGTCCAATTAAAGATGGCTATCATTATAAGCATTTGACTTCTCTTTTCTGTGGAACGTCCAAGGCAACCTACAAAAATACGTCTCAGATAAATCTCTAAGAAGCAGTGAGGAGACATGTACAATGTAGGTTCTGGGCCTCTGAGACATGCTGCCTAACAGATACATTCAGAGTCCTATATCCAACTCTCCACAGAGTAATTTGAGAGCAGAAACTGAAAGGCTTATCTTACAACCTAAAGGTCCACAGTAGACTGAACTAAGCTATATTAGAAATGGTCACTGTGATGGTAACTGTTCAAGCCAGGTGCCTATAACATAATTTGATACAGGGATGCTATTCCAAACAGCTTTTCTGACTGTAATCATAGTACCAATATATGTACTACCTTCAATAATTAAAGAAAACCAGCAGAAGGAGAAGGAGGAGAAGGGGGAGGAGAAAGAGGAGGAGGAGGAAGAGGAGGAGGAGGAGGAGGAGGAGGAGGAGGAGGAGGAGNGCTTAAAATTATTCAATTTGGGAGTAGAATTTAAATTAATTACACCCAGCATTAATTTATTGACATTATTATATGACAGGCAGCATTATAAACATAAGACACACCCAGAATCTCAGGTTCACAGGAACCCACATTCAAAGGATCACAGTGATAGCTGGACTCTGAGGAGTCCAGAATCAACTGGGACTATAAGAAGGAAAGGCTCCAATCAGATATATTGAGGACAGCAAGAACTTGAGATAATCAGATTGCAGGAGGCAAGCATAAGAACAGAAGCAACAGAAACCAAGGTAACTTGGCCTCATCAGAATCAAACTCTCCCACCATGGCAAGTCCTGATACACCATCACACCAGAAAAGCAAGACATGGATCTAAAGTCACTTCCCATGTTGATGATGGAGGACTTTAAGAAGGAAATGTAGGAAAATACAGGTAAACAACTAGAAGCATTTAAAGAGGAAACACTTAGAGAGTTACAGGAAAAACAATATGAAACAGGTGATGGAATTGAATAAAACCATCCAGGACCTAAAAATGGAAGTAGAAACAATAAAGAAAACCCAAAAGTAGATAACCCTGGAGATAGAAACCATAGGAAAGAAATGAGGAACCATAGATACTAGCATCAGCAATAGGATACAAGAGATGAAAGAGAGAATCTCAGATGCAGAAGATAGGGATCATGGACACAACAATCAAAGAAAACACAAAATGCAAAAAGATCCTAACTCAAAATATCCAGGAAATCCAGGACACAATGAGAAGACCAAACCTATGGATAATAGGAGTAGATGAGAATGAAGATTTTCAACTTAAAGGGCCAGCAAATATCTTCAACAAAATTATAGAAGAAAACTTCCCATACCTAAAAACAAGAGATGCCAATAAACATACAAGAAGCCTACAGAACTCCAAATAAACTAGACCATAAAAGAAATTCCTCCCAACACATAATAATCAGAACAACAAATGCACTAAATAAAGACAGAATATTAAAAATAGTACAGGAAAAGGTCAAGTAACATATAAAGGCAAGCCTATTAGAATTACTCCAGAATTCTTACCAGACACTACGAAAGCCAGAAGATCCTGGACAGATGTTATACAGCCAGTAAGAGATCACAAATGCCAGCCCAGGTTATAAACCCAGCAAAACTCTCAATTACCATAGATGGAGAAAACAAAGTATTCCATGACAAAACCAAATTCACACAATATCTTTCCTCGAATCCAGCCCTTCAAAGGATAATAATGGAAAAACACCAATACAAGGACGGAAACTACTCCCTAAAAAAAGCAAGAAAGTAATCCTTCAACAAACCTAAAAGCAGAAAACCACAAGAACAGAATCCCAACTCTAACAACAAAATTTACAGGAAGCAACAATTACTTTTCCTTAATATCTCTCAATATCAATGGACTCAATTCCCCAGTAAAAAAACATAGACTATCAGACTGGCTACACAAACAGGACCCAACATTTTGCTGCTTATAGGAAACACACCTCAGGAAAAAAGACAGCCTCAGAGTGAAAGGCTGGAAAACAATTTACCAAGCAAACAGTCTGAAGAAAAAAGCTGGAGTAGCAATTCTAATATCTAATAAAATTGACTTCCAACAAAAAGTTATCAAAAAAAAAAAAAAAAAAAAAAAAAGACAAGAAAGGTCATTTCATACTCATCAAAGGTAAAATCCTCCAAGAGGAACTCTCAATTCTGAATGTCTATGCTCCAAATGCAAGGGCAGCCACATTCATTAAAGAAACTTTAGTAAAGCTCAAAGCACACATTGTACCTCAGGCAATAATAGTGGGAGACTTCAACACCTGACTCTCATAGATGGACAGATCCTGGAAACAGAAACTAAACAGAGACACAGTCAAGCTAACAGAAGCTATGAAATAAATGGATTTAACAGATATCTACAGAACATTTTATCCTAAAACAAAAGGATATACCTTGTTCTCAGCACCTCATGGTTCTGGAGGGTATTATCCTGAGTGAGGATGTGAGGATGGATCTGGAGGGTGTCATCCTGAATGAGGTAACCCAATCACAAAAGAACTCACATAACATGTACTCACTGATAAGTGGATATTAGCTCAGAAACTTAGAATACCCAAGATACAGTTTGTGAAACACATGAAACTCAAAAAGAACAAAGCCCGAAATGTGGACACTTTGCCCCTTCTTAGAATTAGGAACAAAACACACATGGAAGGAGTTTCAGAGATCAAGTGTGGAGCTGAGACAAAAGGATGGACCAACCAGTGTCTGCTGCTGCCAGGGATCCATCCCCAAATCAGCCACCAAATGCAGATGCTATTGTATATGCCAGCAAGATTTTGCAGAAAGGACCCTGACATAGCTATCTCCTGTAAGGCTATGTCAGTGCCTGGCAAACACAGAAGTGGACACTCATAGTCAGCTATTGGATGGAACATAGGGTTCCCAATGGAGAAGCTAGAGAAAGTTCCCAAGGAGCTGATGGTGTCTCCAACCCTATAGGTTGAACAACAATATGAACTAACCAGTACCCCCAGAGCTCATGTCTCTAGCTGCATATGTAGCAGAAGATGATCCAGTTGGCCATTATTGGGAAGAGAGGCCTCTTGTTCTTGCAAACTTTATATGCCCCAGTACAGGGGAATGCCAGGGCCAAGAAGTGGGAGTGGGTGGGGGTAGGGGAGCAGGGCGGGGTGGGGAGGGTATAGGGGACTTTCAGGATAGCATTTGAAATGTAAATGAAGAAAATATCTAATAAAAAATGGAAAAAAAATAAGCATAAGAATAGAGTAAGGGTCCACAAGGAAGGGTTTATGGACCTTTCCTCATGAATTTTGAATCTACATGAATCACATTCAGTATACAAATAGTAAATTTAAAATCATTTTACTAATATGTGCCCAAAATGCTAAAGAGATGACCAAAGGCACAAATTCTGTGTTTCAAATAGGTACCTATTTAATTTGCAGCACAGAAAAAGATTCTCTGAAAGTTATATTTTCACAAAAACAAGAAATAAGCTTTAATTGCATTACATATATATTAATGTAATTGATCCACCATTCTTTGAGTTCTGTGCACTTTGTTGCCTATAAACATCTTAAGCTCAAAAGATTGTTTCTGTCATTGATAGTATTGCATCTATGCTTGGCGATGGTTATATATGGGAAATATATAATGTCAGATAGATGATGCTAAGGAAATTGAGGAGAAAATGTTTGAGGAACATGAGGCAAGTTAGTGACAGTTAAATACCAGAATAGCTACACTTTCAAAAGATTGAACTGAAAGCATTATTGAGATGCCTTTCATCATAGCATACAAAACTGAAATTCCAAAATTTATCTTTAATAAATATAAGGAAAGAAAGGTAAAGCATGAGAACCAATCAATATACAAAATCCCATGTTAGTATCTCATTCCAAGCAACAGGCTGGCCTGAATGCAAATTGATAACACATTTGTTATGCTAGGGGTCAATGAATTGAGGAAAAAGAATACCCTGGACTCAAAGGATATTCCAAGAACATTTACTTCTGTATACAGAGGCCCAATTCCATCCAGATGGAAAGACCCTGACTCAATTCATAGATTCAGTTTTAAAGAAAAAATAGGGGATATTAGGGAGAGGTAGATGCCTATAATCTATATCTTGATTGGTGAGTTCTATCTCTCGGGGCTCTGGCTAATGCTATGTTCAGACTAACTATTCTTCATGCCAAGGAGAAGTAACGTTTGACCTCTTGACCACAAGCTTGGCTGGTTTGTTTGTTTGTTTGTTTGTTTGTTTGTGTTTTGTTTTCTTTTTCAATATGGGGAGGGATACCTCTTGACTTCTTGGCTGCAAGTTTGGCTAACTGTTATGTAAGCCTGCGGTTGTTCCAGTTACTGATTTGCCCAGTTCTGGGAAGCAGAAATTCAACCCTGGTCTCCTGAACTGCTAGTTTTCAGCCTGTCATGGAGTCAGCCTGTCTCAGGCCTATTCACTCCTTTCAGTTAGACGTTTAGCACAGCACTGAAACACTGAACTCAAAACAATAAAAAATGCTAGTACCTTCAGATCACTGAAAGCTGTGTATTCAATCTGCTGTCCCAGCCTGTTTAAGTTTAATCCAATATTGTTGGGTTTCTATTGCTATGAAGGAACATTTTAACCACAGCAACTCTTATAAAGGAACACATTAAATTGGGGCTAGCTTAGAGTTTCAGGAGTTTATTCCATAGTTGTCATGGTGAGAATTTTCATGTATGTAGACATTATTTTGGAGCAGGACCTGAGAGTTATGTATCCAGATTTTCAAGTAGCAGGAGTGGAACTGAGACATTAGATCTACCTCAAAGACCTCCTTCCATAGTGACACACTTCCCCAATGAACCCACCCCAACACAAACAAGGCCATACCCCCAATAGTGCCACTCTCTATGGACCAAGAATTCAAACTCAGAGTCTATGTGTACCATTCCTAATCAAACCACTACATTTCACTTCCTTGCACCCATAGGCTCTTAGCTATAACAATGCAAAATGCATTCAGTACAACTTTAAACGTCAGTATAGTCTATAAAAGTCTAAGTCCAAAGTTCAAAGTCTTTTTTGAGTTTCATGGCAATCTCTTTAACTGTAATCCTCTAAAAAATTATACTTAAAAAAAATATCCGAATGACAACAAATGCAGGAGAGCATGTGGGGAAGAAGAGCAGGGTGCATTCCTGGTGAGTGTGTCAACTAACAAAGCCAATATGGATATGAGTGTGGAGGATTCTCAATAATCTAGAATTAGCATCATCATATGATCTAGCTGTACCACTTTTGGAGATATACCCAAAAAATTCTATAACTTTATACACAGATAAAGGTATAGCCATCTGAAAAGCTATTAGAATTATAATAGACTCAGACAAGCCAGTACCAGGCTCACAGCAAAACTAAACACACTAATCAGATTTGTCATTTTATTTTATTATTTTATTTTATTTTTATTTCAGTTTCTGCTTGTTGGGCAAAGTTTTGTTTTTGTTTTTGTTTTATTCTTGCTTTTTGATATCATGGATTATCTAAAAGATATATTAAGTTTATCCAGGTGAACTTTCCTGACATTGGAGTATTGGTATTTTAAAGTTAACTGTGTCACTATTTTTAACTATTGATATATTTATGTTAATTGATGTAAATTATCTCATGATTTCAACACTCTTCCAGTGAGATGTAGTTGATTTTTTTTTTAAAGAAAAAAAATTAAAGGTCTCCATTATAATAATGATTGACACAGATTTTACACAAATGTTCTCTCATGGGTGACCAAAATTTCAGAATGGCTGAATAGTTTTCATTCCATTAGAAATTGGATATTTAATAAAAATAATAAAAATTATTACTGTGCTGCTGAACTGTCCTTTAAACATTAGCAGGAGTATAGTTTACATAGCTCCTGTGTTTCACGTGCTAAAATAGTTAACTATTCGCACTTAGCTGGGCATTAGGCCAAGAGTGACTCATGAATGTCCTTTGTTCTCTCTGAGTCACCAGTAAATTACACTCCCTTTACTTACCAATGAGGTGGGGTTCCAGTTGTTATCTAGCATTAACGATAAACTTTGTAACTATAGGGCTCATCTGATTCTAAAACTTTTGTGTTCAAGAGTCAGCTTTGTAGCAGATCATTAGAAGAATAGAGAGAACAATGACTTTTTATAAGCTTTGATTATCATTGCTTAGCTTCCCAAAAGCCACTGAACACAAGATTAAGGTAGCTTTAAATAGATTAGAACCAAAATTAACCTGATGGTGTTTATTCATATTATGTAGTTGATCTAATACACTGAAGATGCAGTTCTTACTCATAGACAAACAAGAGTTCAGTGGGATGACTTCATAGGTGGTTTGGAAAACAGCATCAACTTGCAGCGATTTTTAGTTCTTGGTAGGCATACTTGATATCCAGAACAAAGAGAATAAATACTGATTTGCATCCATCAATAGTATTCAAAGGAATATAGTTTAAGTTCACACCTTCCAAAGGAAGCCAAAGGCCTCCTTGACTAAATTCTTAGATATAAAACTACTTGATGCTTTCTGTAATATATGTTTTCTGTCCAATCATAATATAACTATTAAAGAGCTATTTCTTATTTTTGCCAGAATTCCTGTTGAAAAAAAATTCCTAGCTGTCAAGCAGGTTTGGCAATAAGCATAAGAGGTACATTGTCATGGCATACTTAAGAGTCAGGGATCACAATGAATGGTGTATAAATGGCTCTCTTCTTAAATTATTTGAGCATAGTGCAATGTCAGTACTCATCTGTGGCTCAGTCTTAAGCTAGAAATCCTATTATGTTTTATAATACATGGGTTTGCAAGATAGTTAGGAGTAAAAGATAGATTGAGTGCCATGGAGGATTAATTTAAAAAATTTAGAAAAAAATTATTGATAAGAGGTATAGTTTATCTTCAAGAAAATGAATGAAAGAACAGGGGATATAGACACAAAAGATGAAATGAAAATGTAGGCTCAATTAAGAGAAACATACTCACAACATGGGAAGGATTAATTCAGTGAGGAGCTGGTAAAATATAAATAAACTGACTTATTATTAGGCTGAGAGTGACATTGTTCAGTGGAAGGGGCATCACAGGACCCTGTGTTTAAGGCCTTATATTTTGTTTTATGTTAGCATGCATACACACACACACACACACACACACACACACACACACACACACACACACACAAACACACAAGAACAAACACACAGACAAGCATGCACAAAACCAAACATATTCACACACAAACACACACACATACATGCACACACATTTATACACAGAGAGGTGAAGTGGGAGACAAGAGGAATTTAAAATGTTGTTCAGATAGGAGAGATTGCTAAATTTGTAAAATGTCTTAATCTAAGCACGAAGACCTGTGTTTGGATCCCAGGCAAGTATTTAAAAGTTGGGCGTAGTTGCGTGTATTTGTAACTCTAGTCACAAAGTTCAGTGGCCAGCCATTCGAAGATCTTCAGATTCAGTGGAAGAACCTGTCTCAAAAAATGCAGCCGGGCATGGTGGCGCACGCCTTTAATCCCAGCACTCAGGAGGCAGAAGCAGACGGATTTCTGAGTTCGAGGCCAGCCTGGTCTACAAAGTGAGTTCCCGGATAGCCAGGGCTACACAGAGAAACCCTGTCTCAACCCCCCCCCCCAAAAAAAAAATGCAAAGGAGGTCAGTGTAAGAACATAGTTCCTTCTTCTGTCATTTGTTCATGTACATGAATATTCACATAACCACAGGATATACACACATATATGTACACTATAGTTCACACACACACATATGCGTGTGCG
>LR751655.1:122099-133926 GCA_902729485.2 Mus minutoides | reverse complement strand
TTTTTTTTTTTTTTTTTTTTTGGTTGGGTGACTTTTAATGACTGCTTCTATTTTTTTTAAGGGGTTATGGAACAGTTTAGATGGTCTATCTGATTTTGATTTTACTTTGGCTCCAAGTATATGTCTAGATGAACATTTCATCCAGATTTCCCAGTTTTGGTGAGTCTAGGATTTAGTAGCAGGATCTTATGATTTTTTTTAAAAAAATTTCTTCAGTTTCTGTTGTTATGTCACCATTTTAAATTCTGATTTTGTTAATTTGGATACTGTCTCTGTGCCCTCTGGTTAGTCTGGCTAAAGCTTTATATATCTTGTTGGTTTTCTCAAAGAACCAGCTCCTGTTTTTTTTTGATTCCTTGTATAGCTCTTTCTTTCTACTTGGTTGATTCCAGCCACAAGTTTGATTATTTCCTGCTGTCTACTTCTCTGTGGTTTATTTCTTTTTGTACTAGAGCTTCAGGTGTGCTGTCAAGCTGCTAGTGTATGTTCTCTCTAGTTTCTGGAGGCACTCAGAGCTGTAAGTTTTCCTCTTAGCACTGCTTTCATTGTGTCCCATAAGTTTGGGTATGTTGTTCCTTCATTTTTGTTAAATTCTAAAAAGTCTTTAATTTCTTTCTTTAATTCTTCCTTAACTAGGTTATCATTGAGTAGGGCATTATTCAGCTTCCATGTTTATGTGGGCTTTCTGTTGCTTTTATTGTTACTGAAGACCAGCCTTAGTCCATGGTGATATGTTAGGATGCAAGATGTTCACTTCATCTTTTATGTCTTTTAAATACACTAAACTAGGGAACCCATGTATACACCACCAGTCTTTATGACATTGGGCTTAAAGAAAGAATTCTCACAAACTTACTTACTCTGAGTCAGCATTCTTTTGACACACTGATGAAATTAAATATGCAGTTCTTTATGCTGAAAGCAAACATTTTCAGAATGCTGAATTTTCTGCTTCATGATGTCTTGTCTTAAATAGTATTTGTTTCTCTTAATGCACATCTACTGCATTGTCAATCAAATATTGTGCAAAGTCTAAAAAAGTGAATTAAGGGAAATTCCTGTACATTTTTTGTGCTGTGTTGTGGACTATTTTTATGTTAGATGATTAAGATATAAAATATAAATTTATACATTCATACAGTTAGAAAACTAGAAAGTTCATAACTGGTGAATATTAAGACTTTTGTTGAGATGTGCACTTAAAATTTGCTACAGTACAAGATTTGGTAAGTTGGTAAATAACCTTTTGGAATATATGAAGTGCCCGACTTAGTCCTTCTTTGCTTACCCCTCCATTTTGAATGATTCTTTAGATAGTGAGACTGACTTAAGCCCTTGAGTATAAACGTTGACACATCTAAGAATGACAATGTTTATTTGAAATTATTTTATAAGGTTTTTCCATAAAGTTAAAATTGTTTTACACAGAATTATATACACTGCATTCTATTTTTAAAAAGTTGATATTAATTATTTATTTTAATACATTTTTAGGAGGGTAACTTGTCTAATTTCTCATTTCAAAAATTTTATTAAGATCCCTGGTGTGTGTGTGTGAGTGTGTGTGTGTGTGTGTGTGTGTGTGTACACTTAGATTTAAAGGCATCTTTTAAAAATTTTGAAATGTTTAATTGTAAAAAGTTCTATCTAGTTTTGTGGAATACTTTTTTATTAGATATTTTCTTTATTTATATTTCAAATGTTATCCCCTTTCCTAGTTTCCTCTCTGAAAATCCCCTATCTCCTCCCCACTCCCCCTGCTCCCCAACCCACCCACTCCCGCTTCCTGGCTCTGGCATCAGATCACAGGTTGTATCATCCATTGCAGTTTGTAAAATTAACTTACACATGGTTTACAGCCTTTCCTGGATAATTAAAAAATGCTATACCATCCTTCTTTCTTTTGTTATTAGCACTTTTTCTTGTGGCACTGCAATAAGACAGATACTTCTCTGTTCGTTGATATTCTCATAGAACTGTGTTGAATATTATCCAAAATAATAGTAAATTATACCTAAGTTTATATCAATACATAAGTGTATTAGACAAGGACAGTTTAAATTCGATTCCAGAGAGAGAGAGAGAGAGAGAGAGAGACAGAGACAGAGACAGAGACAGAGACAGAGAGACAGAGAGAGACAGAGAGACAGAGACAGAGAGAGACAGAGAGAGAGTGACAGAGAGAGACAGAGAGAGAGACAGAGACAGAGAGAGAAAGAGAGGATAAACATAACTCAGTGATTTTTCTTTATCTCCTTTTAAGACATGAAGGTTTCTTAGGTGAGCTAATTTTGCTTAATGTTTAGAAAGGAAATAGGCATGCCTAATGATTTTGGCTTTCTATTTTAGGCTTCTTAATAGTGTGAACTTCATCTCATTTTATAAGTTAGCATGTTGTAGCTGTTACCATCTATGTCTGTCAGGCATTGTACATGATGGAGTAGGAGATACTGAATACGATAGTATAGGAATTTTTAAAAAGTTTATAGTGCTAAATATATAAATTATATTTTCTTTACTAATTTTTAGTGAAAACACATAATCACATAAATACCACTTTTCTTATGTTTTTTTCTTTAAATGAAATTTTAATACAAATAATTCAACTGATATACACTCTTCTTTAGAATCAAAAGCATTTTTTCAATAATCATCTTTTTCATTTTTGCTATTATTTCAAGAGACATAAAGCTTTTTATTACTAAAAGTTGACATTCTATACATACTGAAGCATTTGCTTGAATTGAGAGTCTCTTCCATTTACTGACTGAACTCATGCCTCCCATAGAATTATCTCAATCAATAGTAATTGAGGGCTCACAGTGTGCATGGTTCTGGATGAGCTGTTTTAATTTAAGAGGTAGAAATTCATTAAATACCTGTGGCATTTAGCTTAACTTGAAGTAGTCTTTGATAATTAAACTTAATCAGAACAATTTCAGTTCTCCTTTTATGAGTTTAGCTTGAGGATGTATTTGTTCGTTTATTGTAAAAGTTTTATTAATGCCCTTATGTGAAGCATGGTGGGTGCAAATGCAACACTAGAGAGGTCATCTTATCCTAACCTCCTTCTTCAAATGCTTAGTTCATTGGTAGAATTAATAGAAAAAAATACATTCATATCAAATGCTAAGTGAACTAAATGAACTAAACGACCACTGTATAGAAGAATAACAGAGATCCATGAGTAGCTTCAGTATGAAATAACTGTAATAAAAATGGAGTAGCATTACTGTGATATCAAAAATTAATCTCATTGAAGAAGTTTAGAGAATGCAAAAATGTTTGGGTATTGCCAAAAGATTGTTTGTTATATTTCCCACCTTTGATAAATATTGCATATATTTGTCCATCAACCACATATTTCACAAATTACTCTAAGCACAGCATTCTTCCTGAGTCAGTGCTCATGCTTCTATTCATGCTTTAACAGTTTTGGGGACATATTCTGAACAGACTTTCAGAAGTTGTGTTTTCCACAGGAAATGACTAGAATCCCTGATAATGATTTCTGATCTTATCTCTTGGCACATTTAGGTATTACTCAGTTCACCTTTCCACACCAACTAACAGTGATAAAATTTTTAAGTTGATATTTTCAATTTTCAAAAGATAAATCTTTCCAAACTAAAATGCAAAATGACCTGCATATTTTAAATATAGTTGTCTTTTGTCAGTAATTATATTGGAAATATGAACCATTTGCTTAGCCATTATTGACATAGACATTTTAGCAAGTTCATTATTGGTTTTTAAAAATATTTTGTGCAGAAAATAATTTTAAAAATCTCATCTTTGTGTCTTATTTTAGAAAAATCACTTTGCCTCCTTTCTTTAAAAGTCAGTTTTGTGCATGTTAGTCTTTTATCATTTTCTCATGATTTTTAAAGTGTTTTGCATGTGAAAAATGGTGTAGGTTCTTGCTATTACATGGGATGACTGATGGAAATATTTCTTTTCAACATAGACACATGTCAATTATATATATGATAAGATATTACTTAAATCATGAATATAGTTTATCTCATTTCTATTAGTATTAATATTAGTCTGTACAGTAGGCAGGGTCACTGAGTCTTCAATAGAATTTAAAAAGGACAAGGACAGATTATTGGTGTTTTGACCTTCACTTTCAAAAGTACACCTTAATTTTTCTGACATGTTTAATCCTCTTGTACTCTTATACATAATTCCAGAAACTCTATGCAAGGGTAAACTGCTTGATGGCTAGATTTTACTGCAGGTGGGTTTGGAAAAGAACTAATTTGGGCCTGGGATTAGCTGGATGTGTTGGAAGAACAATTCTCTAGATTGCTGATTCTGATGTTAATAACCCAGATGTTAGTAAAAGCTGCCAGCTGGGAACACAATGGCCAAATTTCCCACATATGTATGCTAATCGTAATGAGTGAATCATTTGACCACAAGTGGAATTCTTGGCTTAACTATTAAGATGTAACTTCATTGCTTTGGTTTAAGAAGCAGTTTAGAAATTCAACAAAGCAGATGCTATTAAAAAGTCCCCTGTTTGCTATTTTTGTATGCTGAAAATATAAATCTGTCTTTATATTTTGATTGATTCCTAAGAAATTACTACAAATTATATACAAAATTCTAAGTATAGTTCAGATCTACTCAGAGTGGAAAAATAAGGTAATGCATACAAATCAGTTCTGGATAGTACCCATACATAGGTCATATCAAGAATGCTTCAAGAAACAAATTGCATTAGACATGGGTTCCAAGACTGGGCATGGTGAAGCTTTGAATGATTTGGAATGTGCTCTGTCTTGACGATAGGAAGCTAGGTGAATCAAAGGTATGGTGAAATATACTCCATCACTCCTTAAACACAAAGGTACAATACAAGTCACCCTATGTCAATACTGTTTCTATTTGCTGCTTCTATCAGTTAAAAGTTAGCATGAATTTAGTCTAGAAGGCTAGAGATTACACCACAGCTGATTTAGTGGTAACATGTGGCATCTAAAACTGTACTCAGTCATGTTCACCCCTCATTGCATGACCTGTATACATTCCAGGATAGCTATGAATGAGACAAGAACATCCTAGGTTAGCTATGTCTTATTATAGTGTTAAAACTTGAACCCTTTGCTGCTATGTCATTTTCTTTTTCATGCGTTATGATACTTGAATTTATAGATGCACATACTATAGCATCATACTACCCTACTAATATCTTCATCATGTAGGTAAAATCCAAGGGGAAAATAGTTACAAAAAAAACCCAAGAAATAAAAGTCTATATAGAATAGAAAAATCAAAAGGAAAAATATTCGATTTATTCACTCTTTTCTTACCCGTACTAGTGAAAAAAGGAGGGGACCTACATAATTAGAAAAGAATTTAAATCTAATTAATAGCACATGAGCATTTTTTTCTCACTAGTTCACCTAAATACTTGCAGGCAAACTGTGAGGCAAACATTAAGTAGATCATCAACTTCACAAGTCTATTGATTTATGTTTGCATAAAAATAGAGAAATTTTACAGTCAAGCATATTCTATAAACTCTCATCTTTGTGCGCAGCATGAAAACATTTCTGAGCCTCTCAGATTGATGAAGAGAAATGCCTCATTAAATAACACTGAACCCCATGCAGTATTATAAAAACAGCATGGGCAGTGTTATAAAATGTTATTCTGTATTCAGAACAAAGGGAAGCATTGTTATAGAGAATAGAGATTGTCTGGAACCAGGAAAATGTATGGAAAACTTCTCATAATGAATTTGACTAAACAATTACTTTGCTGTGTATATAGGATTTTATTATATAAGATACTGATGAGTTAATAATCAATATGAAATACAGTATGATAAATGTACTTCCTTTCTTAATTTTAAAAGAAATATCACATGCATATTTCACCTCAATGTAATGTTATTATAGACTGTTTGTCTTTATATGCTTATGTTTTGTTCTAGTCCCTTTTTTCTAACATAGTTTACTATAAATAATTATTGATTATGGATCTTTTAAAAAACAATTGATCATTCTATACTTCCAGACCATCACAAATTTGATCTTTGAAAAACAATGACCATATGTAGATATAGTTGATATGATATCTGGGAGATTATGGAAATACACAAAGTTGTAATATTTTACCATTAACATTAAAGTAGTAAACTTGTGCATATAAGTTTTTGAAAGTTAAAGAAATAGAAACTCTATATAGTCACTAAAAATATTCTGAAACTTAGAAATTGAAATTACAAAAGACATTATGAGAACAAAATATATGAGTGTAAAAATAATAAAGTAATTGCAAAGGTAAATTGAAAATAAAAATAGAAAAAAGAAACAAACCCTAAAACTATACATATGTTACAGCTAACATAATTTTGCCAAGCATAGCAATAAAAATTGTCATAAAGGAAATGGGACAAACATGGTAGAAATGTGTGTATATATGGGATTCACTTCACCAATGCTGATTTAGATAGTTTAAAAGTAACAGGTCACATAATAGCAAAGAAAAAACAAATCCAGAATTAGTTCTATTGGTATTGGAAGGAATTATAACTAGATATTACATATGAAAATATAACAAATACTAAATAAGACAAAAGTTTTTAAGTGTTTATTTAACCTAACAATACATTTGCAAATACAATGCTAAATAGAATATCCAAATCAAAAATTCACAAGCAGAAAAATATATACTCATGTACATTGACAATTCAATATTAAATAAAATAATAAGGAGCTATATAACTCATATTAAACCATGAAAGTGAAAGTCATATATAATAATCCCTCTGTCAAAGCTAGGCTCAACAGGGAAACTTAAAACATTTTCCTTAAGATGCAAAAGAAGAAAAACATTCCAGACTTATATTCTCCATGGTCCTGAGAGCTGTCCAGAGCTGAAAAAGGACATGAACAGCAACCACATTGGAAAGACGGTATTCAAATACTCAGTTTATACATTAAAGTTTTTACATAAAAACTCTAAACTCCACACAAAAAACAATATAAGAAAATTTAGCATTGATGCAGAATTCAAAATCCACATGCAAAAATCAAGAGCATTGTCTGACACTAATAACAATTTATCTAAAATAGAAACGGAGAAAGCAATTCTATATACAATAGCTCCAAAATCAGCTAAGAATAAATGTAACAAATCCAGAAGTGAGAGTATGACTATAATTGTCATACTGGTGAGGCAGAACTAGGAGAATTAGCACTTTGAGTCTACTCTTGCCTACATAGTAAGTTGAAGGCTATCCTGTGGTGCACGGATTAATTTTCTCATATTACTACTACTACTACCACTACTACTGTCACTATTGATATTAATAATAATAATAACATAGCTAACTAAAGGTTAGGATTTCTTTTCACCTCACACAGATATATGCTCATACTCATACAAGAAACTAACAAATATACAAAAAGCATAAGGAAATCCTGTGGTCACAGGTTGAAAGAAGCATTAAAGTTAAATGTCTCTACTACCCAAATAAACACACACACACACACACACACACACACACACACACACACACACACACGTCTGTGTGTGTGTGTGTGTGTGTGTGTGTGTGTGTGGGTGTGTGTATAAAATGTATATTCTACAAAATAATATTTTCTTATATATAAATTTGTCTGTTCTAGAAATTTCATATAAATAGATTCAGTGTGGATACATTTGTGACAAGATTCTGTCTACTACAATAATATTTTGGAATGTATTCATATTCTACCAAATAACAACAAGTTTACAGATTTTCATTTACATAATCAAAAATTGTCTATTGCTTCCATGTTCAAGTTTTTATGTAATATAATGTCTTTTTTGTCAAGCTTGGACTTTTAAGATTCTTTCCAGTTCCATATAAATCGCAGGATTGCTTTGGCAGTTCTGTAAAAATATACCATTGTTACTATTTTTGAGGTTCAATTAAGTATGTAGGGTGTGTGTGTGTGTGTGTGTGTGTGTGTGTGTGTGTGTGTGTGTATGAGATATAACAATCTCTATATAGATTTCTGTATAAATAAAATTGCATTGTTTACCTTGTATAAACCTTTATTTGTTATTCTAAATTTTATAAACATTGTAACAAAAGTAACTACATTCAAAACGATATAATGATTGTATTAGGAAACTCTGACTAAACTATATCCTGTTTTTTTCATTTTTATTTACATTTCACATGTTATCACCCTTCCCAGCTTCCCATCCACAAACTCCCATCCCCTCCCCCCTTCCTCTATGAGGGTGCTCACCACTAGCCAACCCACTCCAGCCTCAGTGACCTAGAATTCCCCTATGCAGGGTCATCCAGCCTACAAAAGACCAAGGGTTTCCCCTCCCATTAATGCCACAGAAGGCAATCCTCTGCTACAAAGCCAGCTAGAGCCATGGGTGCCCCCATGTATAGTCTTCAGTTGGCAGTTTAGTCCCTGGGAGCTCTTGGGGGTGGGGGTTTATTTGGTTGATATTTTTATCCTTCCTATGGGGTTGCAAGCCCCTTCAGCTCCTTCAGTCCTTGCCCTAACTTCTCCATTGAGATCCAACATGCTCAGTTAACTGTTTGGCTGCGTGTAGCTGCTTCTGTATTGGTCAGGCTCTGGCAGAAGCTCTCAGGGTACAGCTATACCAGGCTCCTGTCAGCAATCATTTCCTGGAATTAGCAATGGTGTCTGGATTTGGTGTCTGCAGATGGGATAGATCCCTAGGTATGGCAGGATAGACTTTCCTTAAGCCTCTGTTCCACACTTTGTTCCTGCATTTCCTTTTGACAGGAGAAATTCTTGATTAATATTTTTGAAATGGGTGTGTGGCCACATACCTCAACTGGTGACCACTCTTATCCACTAAATATGATCTCTACAATTCTATCTCTACTTTGTTGGGTATTTCAGCTAATGTCCTCCCTGTTAGGCCCTGAAAATCTCTTGGGTCCTTATTATGTGGGACTTTCTAGTGGCTCCTACCAGTTATCCCTCCCTTACTGCTACACACCTCCTTTCAAATTCCTGACAGTCTGTATTACTCCCTCATCTCCCATATTTGAATCAGCCACTCCCTTGTCCCTCTCCATAATCTCTCTCTCCCAAGTCCCTCTCACCCTCTACTTCCCAAGTTGATTTTCTTCCCCCTTCTGAGTAGGATTTGGTTTGGTCTTCCTTCTTCTTGGGTTTCATATGACCTGTGAGTGGTATTGTGGTTATTCTCACCTAATTTTTGGCTAATATCTCCTTATCAGTGAGTACATACCATGTGTGAGACACTGAAACTTATAGAGGAGAAAGAGTCTCAAACATATGGGCAGAGGGGAAAAAATTCCTGAACAGAACACCAATGGTTTGTATTGTAAGATCAAGAATTGACAAATGGGACCTCATAAAATTACAAAGGTTCTGTGAGGCAAAGGACACTGTCAATAAGACAAAAAGGCAGGCAACATATTAGGAAAAGATATTTACCAATCCTAAATCCTGTAGAGGGCAAAATATACAAGGAACTTAAGAAGTTAGACTCCAGATAAACAAATAACTATTAAAAATTGGGTACAGAGATAAAAAAGAGTTCTCAACTGAGGAATACTGAATGGCTGAGAAGCACCTGAAAAAATGTTCAACATCCTTAATCATCAGGGAAATGCAAATCAAACAACCCTGATCCCACCTCACTCCTGTCAGAATGGCTAAGATAAAAAACTCAGCTGACAGCAGATGCTGGCGAGGATGTGGAGAAAGAGGAACACTCCTCCATTGCTAGTGGGATTGCAAGCTGGTACAAGCACTCTGGAAATCAGTTTGGTGGTTCCTCAGAAATTTAGACTTAGTATTACTGTAGGATCCAGCAATACCTCTCCTGGGCCAGTGGATACTCCAACATGTAATAAGGACACATGTTCCACTATGTTAATAGCAGCCTTATTTATAATGTCCAGAAGCTGGAGAGAATCCAGATGTCCCTCAACAGAGGAATAGATACAGAAACTGTGGTACATTTACACAGTAAAGTACTAACCAACTATTAAAAACAATGAATTTATGAAATTCTTAGACAAATGGATGGATCTGGAGAATATCATCCCAAGTGAGGTAAGCCAATCACAAAAGAACGCACATCCTATGCACTCACTGATAAGTGAATATTAGCCCAGAAGCTCGGAATACCCAAGATACAATTCACAAAACACATGAAACTCAAGAAGAAGGAAGAAGATACTTCGATCCTTCTTAGAAGGGGGAACAAATTACCCATGGAAGGAGTTACAGAGACAATGTTTGGAGCAGACACTGTAGGAATAACCATCCAGAGACTGCCCCACATGGGGATCTGTCATGTATACATCCACCAAAACCAGACACTATTGTGGGTGTCAACAAGAGCTTGCTAACAGGAGCCTGATATAACTGTCTTCTGAGCAGCTCTGCCAGTGCCTGACAAATACAGAAGTGGATGCTTATAGCAACTCATTAGATGTATCCCAGGGTCACCAATGAAGAAGCTAGAGAACGTACACAAGGAGCCTGAGGTGTTCGCAAACCCATAGGAAGAAGAACAATATGAACTAAACAGTATCTCCAGAGCTCCCTGGTACTAAATCACCATCCAAAGAAAACACATGGTGGGACTCATGGCTCTCGCTGTATATGTAGCAGAGGGTGGCCTAGGCAGTCATCAATGGTAGGAGAGGCCCTTTGTCCTGTGAAGGTTCTATGCCCCAGTATAGGGGAATGCCAGGGGCAGGAAGCGGGAGTTTGTTGTTTGGTGATAAGGGGGAGACAGGAGGTAATTGGGGGTTTTCAGTGGAAACAACAGAGAGGGGATAAACAGGAGAGGTGATAACATTTGAAATATAAATAAAGAAAATATCTAATAAAAAGTTAAATAAAAAGATATTTCAAGTTCTATCCATTTGCTGCGAATGTCAGGATGTCCTCATTTTTAATAGCTGAATAATAAATACCTTTTTCATAAAATGAAATCTTCTATATCGATTCTTCAGTTGAGTGAAATCTCCATTGTTTCCAGATTCTAGTAATTATAAATAAGGAGGTTTTGAACATAGTGGAGCATCTTTGAGCATATGTTGGAACATCTTTTGGGTATATGCCCAGGAGTGATATAGCTGGGTCCTTAGGTAGAACTATTAACAATTTTCTGAGGAACTGCCACACTGATTTCTAGAGTGGTTGTAACAGCTTGCAATCCCACCAGCAGTGGAGGAGTGTTCCTTTCTCCACATTCTTACTATCACCTGAGTTTTTGATCTTGACCATTCTGAGTGATATATTTTGGAAAATAGCCCTTCATCAGATGCTATGTTGGTAAAGATCTTTTGCCAATCTGTGGAGTGCTAAGGTTTTTGATTTCTATTATTTGTGTCCTTTGTCTTGCAGAAGCTTTTAAATTTTATGAAGTCCCATTCATGGGTTGTTTATATTAGAGCATATAAGCCAGTGGAAATTTCAGGAAATTTTCCCTTGTGCCTATGAGCTTGAGTTTCTTCCTCACTTTCTTTCTTTCTTTCTTTCTTTCTTTCTTTCTTTCTTTCTTTCTTTCTTTCTTTCTTTTTTTTTGGGGGGGGGGTTTGAGACAGGGTTTCTTCCTCACTTTCTTTCTTTCTTTCTTTCTTTCTTTTTTTTTTTTTTTTTTTTTTTTTTTTTTTTTTTTTTTTTTTTTTTTTTTTTTTTTTTTTTTTTTTTTTTTTTTTTTTTTTTTTTTTTTTTTTTTTTTTTTTTTTTTTTTTTTTTTTTTTTTTTGTTTTTTTTTTTTTTTTTTTTTTTTTTTTTTTTTTTTTTTTTTTTTTTTTTTTTTTTTTTTTTTTTTTTTTTTT
>LR751655.1:91296-121999 GCA_902729485.2 Mus minutoides | reverse complement strand
AGGTTCCTGGATGTCCTGGAACTCACTTTGTAGACCAGGCTAGCCTTGAACTCAGAAATCCACCTGCCTCTGCCTCCCGAGTGCTGGGATTAAAGGCGTGTGCCACCACGCCCCTTTTTAAGACCCTCATCATATCTGGTTTTAGTCCTTGATCAACTTGTACTTGAGCTTTGTACAAGAAAATAAGAATGGATCAATTTGCATTGTTCTACTTGGTGATGACCAGTTGAACCAGCAAGTGATCATTGGCATGTGGGTTCATTACTGTGTCTTCAATTCTATTCCTCTGATCTATCTGCCAGTCTCTGTACCAATACCATGCAGTATAGCTTGAGCTCAGGAATGGTGATTTGCCCAGAAGTACTTTTATTGTTGAGAATGGTTTTTACTATCCTGAGTTTTTTTGTAATTCCAAATAAATTAGAAAATTGCTTTCTATCTCTGGGAAAATTTGAGTTGGAATTTTGATGGAGATTGCACTGAATGTGTAGATTGCTTTTGGTAAGATGGCCAATTTTACTTTGTTAATCCGACCAAACCAAGAGTATGGGAGATCTTTCCATCCTCTAAGGTCTTCTTTGATTTCTTTCTTGAGAGACTTGAAATTCTTGTCATACATATTTTTCACTTGCTTGGTGAGAGTCACACCAAGTTATTTTGTATTATTTGTGACTATTGTGAAGGGTGTTGTTTCCCTAATTTCTTTATCACCCTGTATATCCTTTGAGTAGAGAAAGGCTAATAATTTATTTGAGTTAATTTTGTATCCAGCTACTTTGTTGAAGTTGTTTATTAGCTATAGTAGTTTTCTCCTTCAGCTTATGCATAATATTGCATCAATTGCAAATACTTTTAACATGAAGGTGTATTATATTTTGTTAAAGGATTTTCAGCATCTAATTAGATTATTATATGAGTTTTTTTTTAGTTTGCTTATATAGTGTATTACACTGATGTATTTCTGCATATTGAACCATACCTGCACCCCTAGGATGAAACCTACTTGATCATGGGAAAAGATGGTTTTGATATGTTCTTAGAATGGGTTTGGAAGAATTTTATTGAGTAATTTTGCTTCAATATTAATGAGGAAATTTGGTGTAAAGTTCTTTCTTTATTGGATCTTTTTATGGTTTATGTATCAGTGTAACTGTGGGTTTATAGAATAATTGGTATTAGGCCTTCTTTGAAGGTTTAGTAGAATTCTGCACTAAAACCATTTTGGTCCCAGGCATTTTTATTTAGTTGGGAGACTTTTAATGGCTGCTTCTATTTCCTTATGGGTTATGGGACTGTTTAGATGGTTTATCCAATTTAGTTGAATATAGACTTTAGTAATCTATTTTTGTAATCTGTATTTTTTGATCTGATAATATTTTGAATTTCTTCAGTTTCTGTTGTTATGTATCCCTTTTCCTTTCTGAATCTGTTAATTTGAATACAGCCTCTATGCCTTCTTGTTAGTCTGGCTATGGTTTGTGTATATTGTTGATTTTCTCAAAGAACCAACTCCTGGTTATGTTGACTCTTTGTACACTTCTCTTTGTTTGTACTTATTGATTTCAGCACTGAGTTTTATTATATCCTGCTATTTACCCCTCTTGGGTGGGTTTGCTTATTTTTTTCTAGAGCTTTTAGATGTACTATTAAGCTGCTAGTGTATGCTCTCTCCAATTTCTTTAGTGATTCACAAAGAGCCATGAGTTTTCCCCTTAGCACTGCTTTCATTATGTCCCACAGGTTTGCATATATTGTACCTTTATTTTCGTTAAATTCTAAAAAGTCTTTAATTTCTTTATTTCTTCCCTGACCAAGTTATCATTGAGTAGAGTTGCTCAGCTTCCACTTATATGTGGACTTTCTGTTGTTTTTGTTGTTAAAGACCAGCCATAGTTCACAGAGATCTGATAGGATGCATGGGATTATTTCAATCATCTTGTAGTGGTTAAGGCTTGTTTTGTGACTGATTATATGGTCAATTTTGGAGAAGGTACCATTTGATCCTGAGAAGAAAGTATATTCTTTGGTTTTAGGGTGAAATATTCTGTAGATATCTGTTAAATCCATTAGGCTCATAAGTTCTTTTTGTTTCACTGTGTCTCTGTTTAGTTTCTGTTTCCATGATCTGTCCATTGGTGAGAGTGGAGTACTGAAATATCCTACTATTATTGCATGGTTCTGTGTGAGCATTGAGCTTTAGTAATGTTTCTTTTACAAATATGGGTGTCCTTGCAATTGGGGCAAAGATGTTCCAAATTTAGAGTTTATCTTGGTGGATTTTTCCATTGATGAATATATAGTGTCCTTCCCCATCTTTTGATAACTTTTGCTTGAAAGTCTGTTTTATTGGCTAGTAGAATTGCTACTTCAGCTTGTTCTTGGGAGCATTTGCTTGGAAAACTTCTTCTAGCCTTTTAGTTTGAAGTTGTGTCTTTCTTTGTCACTGAAGTGTGTTTCCTGTATGCAGAAAAATCTGGGTCCTGTTTACATATCCAGCCTGTTAGTCTATGCCTTTTTATTGGGGAATTGAGTTCATTGATGCCATTTCCTATCCTCATCTCCTCTGATATGGAAGAGGACTCCTGTGGGTGCCAACACACCCTGGAATATTAAGTCACTTCAAGACTAGGCACATCAGCTCCCACTGAAGCAAGACAATGCAACCCAATTAGGGATACAGGCAGACAACAGAGACAGGGACAGATAATGCTACAGTTGTTGGGGTACCCTTGTAAAGAACAAAGTACACATTTGCTACATATGGTTTTCCCAACTCTTCCACAGGACTCCTTAACTCCATCTAATATTTGGCTGTGTGCCTCTGCATCTATTTCAGTAAGCTGCTGAGTGGAGCCTCTCTAAGGTCAGCTATGCTAGGCTCCTGTCTGCAAGCATAACAATATCATTAATAGTGTCAGGGATTTGTTATTGCCCATGGGATAGGTCTTAATTTGGACCAGCCATCGGCTGGCTATTCCCTCAGACTCTGTTACATCTTTGTCTCAGAACTTTTAGTAGGCAGGACAAATTTTGGGTTGTAGGTTTTGTGGATGAGTTGATGTCCTTATCTATTCCCTAGAGTCCTGCCTGGCTACAGGAAGTGGCTTCATCAGGCTCCATGTCCTCTACTGCTAAACGTTTCATCTAGAGTTACCCTCAAAGATTTCCTGGAACCTCTCCCATCCCAGAACTCTGGAATGTCCTAGAAATGATCCTCTTCACAGGCTACCAGACATTGACTTTCATTTACTCTCCAGGCCCTTTCTCCCAATTTTTCCTTATACCTCATCTCCAATTTTCCCCTCCCCATCCTCTTTCTCTCTCAGATCATCCCCTTGATCCATCCACATCTATTTTATTTCTGCTTCTGATTTTGATTCAAGCATCCTCCCCCTGTTCCTTCCTTGTTAATTAGATCCTTTAGTTCTGCGGATTGTAGCATGGTTATCCTGTACTTTACGGCTAATATCCACTTATAAGTAAATTCACACCATGGGTATCCTTTTGGGTCTTACACTGGATTTTCTATTTCCATCCATTTAGACAAGGTAACCATTATCTTACAGTATTTGGCCTGAAAATAATGGAGTCAGTAAGAGAAGTTGATTGGAATTTTAACATAGTGCAGATTAAACTGCAGTATTTACCTGTTTACTTTTAAATATACAATGGAATTTAACTGTAGTTTTCTGAGTTAATTTCTCTGCTTTTAAGATTAATTTTAGTTAATTATCCTGCATTTTCCTATTAGCATAATTTGATCTAATTGCATGTTTAATGTAAATAGCTCTAATCATATAATTCATATGTGTTAATGACATAATTACATGATGATTAGATGATACACAATTACAATTTAAATAATGTCATAAAAATCTATAGAAAGCATGGTTACACATAACCTTACATACACCATATATGTGCCCATTGAGGTCAGAGAATGGGTAAAAGGAAGGGAATGGGAGCAAACATGGTGTAAGCCAACTCATTTATTTATCAAAGAACACTTTACCAAATTGTGTAGAACAGACACTTGTTATGTTGGTTTCCTAAGTCTATATACCAGGCCATTAATTTGTTAAAATTTAAAAAGGAATAACATCTTAAAGTGCTATGCCAGTTCTTTCAAAGGAGAAGTATATTTCTGTTATAGAGATACATGAGATGTTCCTGAAATCATTCAATCTCACTCAACAGCACCTAGCACTTCCCAGAAATAGGATTTATTATAATGCTTGGTAACTAGAGCTTCCTGACCACAGAATATTAGATCTGAATCAAAATATGGCACTTCCTTTCATGAATTTGATGTAGAATACTATAATAAAAGGGGAGATGAACATTAATATTACAGCTCAAAGGTTTTACCTATATAATAACACAGAAGATAATTGAATAATACAAATGTATGGATAGTGAAATTTGTCTTTAAGAGCTATGGAAGACATTAAGGGAATGGTGCTTTAAGGGGAAGCAACTTTTTAGGAAAAAGAAAGCACATTTTTTTCATAAGTAGTGGGATTTTTCCCTTCCTTCCTTCCTTCCTTCCTTCCTTCCTTCCTTCCTTCCTTCCTTCCTTCCTTCCTTCCTTCCTTCTTTGCTTCCTTCCTCCTTTCCTTCTTTCATTCCTCCATTCCTTCCTACCTACCTTCCATCCTTCTTTACCTTCTTCTCCTCCTCCTCTTCCTTTTCCTCCTGTTCTTCTTCCTCCTCCTGTTCTTCCTCCTTCTCCTCCTTCTCCTCCTGTTCCTCCTCCTCCTCCTTCTGTTCCTCCTCCTCCTTCCTCTTCTTCTTCTTCTTCCTCCTCCTCCTCCTCCTCCTCCTTCTTCTTTTTCTTCTTTTTTTTCTTCTTCTTCTTCTTCTTCTTCTTCTTCTTCTTCTTCTTCTTCTTCTTCTTCTTCTTCTTCTTCTTCTTCTTCTTCTTCTTCTTCATCTTCTTCTTCTTCTTCGTGGGAGACGGATTGAGCAACCCAGCAAGGACAGGTACTCCAAAGAAAGAACAACTGAGTCAACTAACCTGGACCTCTGGGTGCTCTCAGAGACTGAACCACCAATCAGAGAGCATGAGGCATAGACTGGACCTAGAATCCCTTCACATATGTAGCAGATGTACAGCTTGTTCTTCATGCAGCTCTTCCAAAAACTGGAGTGGGGGGTTGTCCCTGAATTTGTTGCCTGCCTTTGAATTCTATCATGGAGGTCTTGTCTGGCTTTAGTTGGAGAAGATTTATCTGGTCCTGCAGTGACTTGATGTGTGTGTGTGTGTGTGTGTGTGTGTGTGTGTGTGTGTGTGTGTGTATGTGTGTGTTGGGTCTCCCTCTTCTGTAAGAGAAAACCTGTGTGGGGGGCACTGTGAGGAACAGAGTAATATACATTAAATACATAAATAAATGAAAAAATTATTCTATTTTCCTGTGATAATAAATTTAATATTTATTAACTAGCCACCAATAAAGCAATGAACAATCCCTAGTAAAAAAAAAAAAAAAAAGAAAATAAAAATTGTGTCTTGAAAGAGACAATAAAAGACTGCACTCTTCTCAGTCATTTCCATACCCTAGTGTTGAGTCTTTTGTTGACAGTCCTGAGGTGCCCCTAGTTCTTGTTTTGCCCTTTCAGCCTTTCCTTCTAGGGCTTCTTCTCTCTTTTGTGACTCCAAGCTAATAACTACTCTTAACAAGGACCACACNCCAGCCTGGTCTACAAAGTGAGTTCCAGGACAGCCAGGGCTATACAGAGAAACCCTGTCTCGAAAAACCAAAAAGAGAAAATGACAGGATCTGAAATCCAGTCAGGTTACTCATAACAGATTAGAGGAAATAACATTAAAATCTGCCTTTGGAAATTAAACAAAGTGATTCCTATTTATACATAAGTAGAAACAATATTCTTTTGGCATCTATAAAGGAAGCTTATGAACCAACTAGACTATCGACCCAGCAATTTAAGATGGTTTCTTCCCCAGCAGGTGATAATGATGTGGTATGGACCTCTAAAGTTTAAAATGACTTTTCATTCATAGTGAGTACAGAAGAAAACAGAACTGGACTCAAGAAGGTTTTATTGTTCAGTCATTCAGTTCATTTTTTTCTGTTATTAATCTTTCATTGCTAAGCAGAGCTGTGTTTAAAATCATTGAGTTAATCATTAGTACCACAGAACCAGAATGTTTTAATCTAAGATGGGAAGATTCTGTGTTATATTCTACCTGTGTAAGGCTCTATTTCAAAGTCTGAAAACAAATTAGAAAAAAATTAAACTCCATCCTGTAAAATATTGCACTGAAATGTTTTATATGTTTCACTTGAATGTCTGATCGATTGTGCTTAAGCATATATTCAAATAACTCCATAAAATAGAGGCAGTCGGTGAAACTAAGCCATATAGTTAGAAGCATTTGAGAGGGCTTTAATTTCTGTTATACCTACTGCAGAATTTCATACAGTGCTATGTCCATAAATAAAAATAAATGACTTAACTTCTCAATTGAACTATTTTTAGAAATGTGTACATACACAGTAAATACATCTTCCCCAATTATTTCTATTTAATTATCCTTTACCCAAGGAAACAGTAAATAAAAATAGAATGAAGCATATACTTCGCAAAGCAATACCATTTTTTAACCTCACAAGTTTATCTATTAGTATTTTAATTTAAAGCCCAGATAACATAAGATGCTAAGTATAAATGTTGTTGACAGCTTTTAACAGCTATTTAAGATGTCACTCCTTAAACACTTGGAAGAACACAGTTAAATATTTATATTTTTAACCTTAAAAAATTGCATTACCAGCTTCACAGGGAGAATCAAAATTATATCTGTATGTATGGTACGCAAAAATGTTTTTCTTTTTTCAATGATTAATTTCCTTCCTCATTCTAAGTAGGACTGAAGCATTCACACTTTGAACTTTCTTTTCCTTGACCTTCATATAGTCTGTGAGCTTGGTTATTCTGAGCTTTGGGGCTAATATCCATTTATCAGTGAGTACATAACATGTGTTCTTTTGTGACTTGGTTATCTCACTTAGGATGATATTTTCTAGTTCCTTTCATTTGCCTGTGAATTTAATGAAGTTATTGCTTTTAACAACTGAGTACTAATCACAGGAGGCAGAGTGAGGGAATGGACTGGGAGGGAGAGAGGAGGGGGAGGGAAAGGGGGAGAATCATGTATGGGAGGATATAGAGGGGAGTACAGAGAGAATCAGGAGATTGAATATAGGTGTATAGCAGTGGGGGATGGGGAACTGGGGGTAGCCACTAGAAAGTCCCAGATGCCAGGGAAGCAAGAGGTTCCCAGGACCCAACAGGGATGACATTAGCCAAAATACCTAATAAAGGGGAGCTAGACCTGTAGAAACCATATCCAGTGGTGAGGCCAGTACCCCCGGGTGAGGAATGGGGCGCTACCCATCTAAAATATTAACCCAGAATTTCTTCTGTCTAAATGAAAAGCAAGGACAAATTGTAGAGCAGAGACTGAGGGAAAAACCTTCCAGAGACTGCCCCACCAAGGGATCTATCCCTTCTGCAGCACAAAATCCAGACACTACTGCTGATGCCAAGAAGGTTTTGCTGACAGGAGCCTTGTATAGCTGTCCCCTGAGAGGCTCTTCAAGAGCCTGACAAATACAGATGTGGATGATCACAGACAACAGACTGAGCATGGGGACCCCAATGGAGGAGTTAGGGTGAAGACTGAAGGAGCCGAAGGGGTTTGTAACCCCATAGGAAAAACAATAATAGCAAACAACCAGACACTCCCCTTCCCCAGAGCTCCCAGGGTCTAAACCACCAACCAACAAGTACATATGGAGGGACCCATGGCTCCAGCTTAATATGTATCAGAGGACAGCCTTGATTGGCATCAATGGGAGGGAGGCCCTTGGTCTTGTGGAGGCTCAGTGCCCCAGAATGGGGGAATGCTAGGTCTGTGATTATGAAGTGGGTGGGTAGGTGGGGAAACACCTTCACAGAAGCAAGGGAAGGGGGATGGGAAAGGGGTTTTACAGGAAGTGTGGTTACATTTGAAATGTGAATAAAATAAACAATATAAATAAATAATTAATTAATTTTGTGGACAATGGGTAAGTTTTCCTACATAAATGTCTTAGGTCTTACCTGTGCTCATAGTCTTGTCTGCACTCCTGAGGGCTAGCTCTCTCCTGGTACTATTTTGATATGGAGCCCTGTAGCAGAGTGTCAGCCCCAGGTGCAGACAAAACCAGAAGGCTCCGGTCCCAGGCAGCTCCTCCATTCCTGTGTCCTGACGGTTCTGGGTGGGTACATGAGTAACCCATGGTGCTGTCCACATATGTGGCAGAGGATGGCCTTGGGGGACATTAGTGGGAGGAGAGACCTCAGGGTAGTCGATGCCCCAGTGTAGGGGAATGCCAGGGCAGGAGGATGGGTGTGGGTAGTGGGGTAGCACCCTCATAGAGACAGGGAGAGCAGGGATGGGATAGAAGGGTCCTGAAGGGGAGACCTGGAAAGTGGAAAACGTTTGAAATATAAATAAAGAAATATCCAAGAAAAAAAAAGGAGAAAAAAAGGTAAACAAATGAAAATGATTTATTTAACTGTTAAAATAAATTGTACAGCATTTTATGTCATAGATGAGTTCTGAACTAGCAAAATGCTTAGTACTGAGAAGTACAGAGTACTAAAGCATTGTACCATCTGGTAATCAATTATAGAAGTATAATATCTATACTCCTATATATTATTCTACATATTCATTATTTATATAATAAAGTATAGATCATATAATCTAACAATATAATAAACATTTAAGTATTAATGTCAATTTAATACTTTCTCAAAATGCTAAAGTTACTAAACACATTTGATAGTTCAGTTTTTATAAAGTTAAGCCAGATAGCTAATTTTATTAATAAATCACTTTAAATAATTAAAAAAAATGTTTTAGGTTATCATTTACTGTAAAGGTTTAAATAGGTTTATTAGTAATGTTTTAACAATGGATGATAATATAAAAGAAAGCATTCCATACCAAAAATTACTATGTATATGTAAGTTTTTTTAATGATATATGCAACAATATTAATTATCCACTTCATCTATCTTTAAATATTCTGGTATAAGGTTGTTTCTCTGAGATATATTAGATGTCTTATAGTATACTTATTATTGTTAAATATACATAAAAGAAAAGCATATTTTGACTTAGTAAGAGTGATATAAATAAGAACAATACAAATAGGAAAATATTTAAAAATGAAATATAATTACATAAACGTTTGTGTGTTAATAAACATATTTAGTGTGCACATTGTGTAGAACTAAGGTAAAAAAATTCTCTAATGTTTATCCTTCCTTGAGACTTCTTTGTTAACATGTTTATAAGCAGGGATGATTGATTGACACCCAAGAAATGCAGCAATAAATTTAATACAGGATTCCTTGGATATGTTTAAGCTAAACCATTTGTTTTTTATGCAATTTCACTAGAATCCATCCTGTTACCATTCAACAGCAAATGTAAAATTTTATACATCAAGGCATGATAAGTATTGTGGTCAGTAGTCAAAAATAATGATAGCTTAAAACCAAAAGTAACTGTCTTATTCTATTGACATCATCAGAGATACTATACAAGATAAATAATAAATGCAGTGTAAAATATAGTATATGTAAACATTAAAATATGTGCCATACAAACACTGATTCTTCTATAAACTGTCTGAAGGTGTCTGGAGTTTATCTAAAGTTAGATATGGATTTTGTGGATCGTGTACACTCCTGCTTATATGCAAATGGTTACTTATCTGGAATCATTGCTGAATGACAATTATAATAAAACATTAATGGCCAGATAGAAAACTATACCTTAAAATGAATTCTTTAATTTTAGAGTCAGAAAATGCACTTGAAATAATTTAACTGGATTTTGTCCTCTGAATGATAAGACATTTGTAATTTAGAAGCATGAAATATTGTACTACAACTAGTTAAAATGATAAGTAGTATTTGCACGACAGACTGTTAGACTGTTAACATAGAAATAAATATTTTGTTGTTGTTGTTGTTGTTGTTGTTGTTGTTTTCATTTTAAAATGTCAACATTCTTTTTCCACTGAAATCCAGTTTTCACTGAAAAGACACATATCCTTTCTCTTTCTTGATGGAAAGCCTTTCCATGTGTAAATATGTGAAACATATTAGTGTAATTTTATGTTATATGATAGTTATTAAGATCAGTTGTCCAGAAGCACTGGGTTATTTTTAGTACCTTTTTAAATGAAAAAAAAAATAATTGAAAACACAAATAGCTAAATTTCAGAGATCTATCTCTACATATAATGTAAAAATCTTTAGACTAACACTCTCCCCAGAGTTTATCATCATGGAGTATTTACGTCCCTAGTATTTCTCAACTCCCATGTTTCATTTAAAGTAATTTAATATATAATTTGAGGTTTGTAGAACAGGGATAGAGTCACCATTGAGGGATATTTGCAGCACTTCATGGTGCAGTTACATTTAAGGCTTTAAATCTGAAATTGTAATGGCAGTTATGACTGCCAAGATCAAGTGATAAGCTTAGAAGAAGAAATGTGCTTATCCTACCACCCAAAGCCTTTTGCCCTGGGGTGGATATTCTGTCCACCCTGTAAGAGCAGCTTTGCTCAATGATGCTGAGAGAAGCTAGCTGACTCTTGAGTGGACATGGCTCAGTAGTGCCTAATCCTGGGAGAAATGATTAGACTGACTGCTCTGGCTGTGGCTGACATTCCAAGGATTGTGGGGACTGATAAGCACAGGGACAGTGTTTAAAGGAAGAGAGCCAAGACTGCTTACAACAGGTTTACAGACAGTGGCACAGTGCAAGATAAGTTATTTTGCAGGATGTACATATTGTTATAAGTAACTATCTAAAGTCACTTTTACAAAATTTAGAATGTTGCCCAAGTTCTCTAGAGAAGATAATTTCACCTACCCGAGTTCTCTGTAATCAAAGAACAGGTACACATTTTTTTTTTTTTTTTTACATTTTGTCTCTTATAATTTTTAGTAAAAATACCAATGAGTTTCCTATTGACATTTTTACATGTCCATATCATTATACTTTGCTCGTATTTGCGTGTTCATCTCCCTCCTTTCCCCTTCTCATCCCTAACTTGTCCTTTTTCTTTTCAAATGGCTTCTGCTTTGTTTGTTTACATATATGTGTGTGTGTACATGATTGTGTGCATGTGTGTTACATGGAATTGTGTTCGTGTAAAGAAAAAATACTGGCACATATTCAAAAGTTTCAGACATGATTTGCTCTACTTACATCTTTTTCAATGACCCACTTCAAGAGATTGAGTTAAAACCATTGCAATCCTGGGCTCTCAGTGTTTAGAATTGCAGTCTCCAATGACACAGAATTTAACAAGAAAAATATAAAGTCCAACTGCATTATAAGTTATAGTTCATGTGCAAAATACATCTTGGTTTGTATTCGGACAAACAGGAAAGAGAAGTCAACATGTGTTCAGGCAAGAAAATTAACCTGGTCATTGAGATAACATAAAAAGATTATAAAATAAAGGGAAAGGTGACTGTGTGGGATCCAGCCAATTCCCTTGTGATTGAATATTCAAGCCAACTGAAACAGGGTAGAAAACAATTCAGTGACTCTTGGTCTCAATTCTTCACGGATATCAGTCTGATATACCATTATACTAAGTCACTGAGATCATCAAGGGTGGAGGGCTAAGATTCAGAGTTTAGGAATTTTAGCCAGATTTCATCTACCTCAAAAATGGCTACTCTTAATTGTCTCCCCAGGAAAAAGATAGTTCACCAAATTTAAGGGTTTCCTGCTTTGGGATAGTCATAAGCTAATCATGCTTCTTACATTTCTAAAAAGAGAATTTCTGTCAAACTATTGGAAGAATAATCAGAAGGCAGAATTTACTACTTAACGACTAAGGGTCTGTCTCTACTGAAATAATTGTTTGAATGAGGATATGTCCTTTTTTTTTCTCTTTTGATAAACATCCAAATTCCATCTCAGAATCCTCTTTTGAAGAATATAATGTATGTTGCTTAGAGCTTATCTTGGATTAATTAAGCACATCTTTTCATAGCATTAATAATGAATCATATATTTCTAATATTTAATTTATTTATTTATTTATTTATTTGTTTGTTTGTTTGTTTGAGAGAGGGTTTCTCTGTATAGTCCTGGCTGTCCGGGAACTCACTTTGTAGACCAGGCTGGCCTCGAACTCAGAAATCTGCCTGCCTCTGCCTCCCAAGTGCTGGGATTAAAGGTGTGTGCCACCACTGCCCGGCGGGATATTTTCTTGATTGATAATTTATATAGGTGGGCCCAGCTCCCTGGAAGTGAGTGGTAGTATGCTTAGGGAAATGGCAGAGACTGTGATAAGAAAAGTAGCTGAAAGAAGGCATGGAGAAAGCAATAAAACATTCCTTGATGAGTTCTGCCCCAAGTTCCTGCTTGCTGGAGTTTCTGTCTTGCATGATCTCATTCTTTGACTTTACTCAGTAATGGATTTTAAGCTGTAACCTGAAATAAAGCTTTCCTCACCATGTTGCTTTTTCATGGTGTTATATATTTTATTAGTTGTTTTATTTATTTACATTTCAAATGTTGTCCCCTTTTCCAGTTTTCCCTCCACAAACCCCCTATCCCATTCCCCATCCCCTGCTTCTATGAGAGTGCTCTTCTACCTAGCCACCCACTCCCACCTCAACACCCTAGCATCCCCCTATACTGGAGCATCAAGCCTCCACAGGACCCAGGGTCTCCCCTTCCTTTCATACTAGATAGGGCAATAATTTGCTACATATGCAGCATGTTCAGTCTGATGGTTGGCTGTGAACATTCACATCTATATTATTCAGGCTCTGCTAGAGCCTCTCAGGGGAGAGTAATACCAGGCTCCTATCAGCAAGTACTTCTTGGCATCAGCAAGAGTGTCAGGTTTGGTGTCTGCAGATTGGATGGATCCCTAGATGAGGCAGTCTCTGGATGGCCTTTCCTTCAGTCTGAGTTCTATCTACTCTTTGTCCTTTCTATTCTGGTTTAAAAATTTTTGAAATGGGTGGGTGGCACCATCCCTCAACTTGTGTCCTGTCTATCCAGGTTTCATCTCCTCTTTGTTGGCTTTTTGGATATGGTCATCCCCATTGGGTCCTGGAAAACTTTTGGTTCTTTGACATTTGAGACTTTCTAGTGGCTGTCTCCAGTTCCTCATCCCCCACCACTATATACCTCTTTCCAATTTCCTGACCCTCTGTACTTCTCCCTTGTTTCTTTTCACATCTGATCCTGCCCTCTCTTTCCCTCTCCCCCTCTTCTGTCCTTCCAGATCCCTCCCTCCCTCTATGTCTTGTGATTGTTTTGTTCATGCTTCTAAGAAGGATGGAAGAAGCCACACTTTGGTCTTCCTTCTTCTTGAGCGTCATATGGTCTGTGAGTTGTATCGTGAGTATGCCAAGCTTTTGGGATAATATCCACTTATCAGTGAGTACATATCATGTGTGTTCTTTTGGAATGGGTTAGCTGGCTTAGGATGATACATTCTTGTTCAATCTATTTGCCTGTGAACTTCGTGAAATTGTTTTTAATAGCTGAGTAGTACTCCATTGTGCAATTGTACCACATTTTCTGTATCCATTTTTACAAATAGCTAAGCCAAGAAAAAATAATGCACTGCCTGCAATGCAACAATTGTGACCCCAAACAACCAAAAATTATAAGATTCTGAACTTAATTTTAAAGAAGAATTTTTCTGGATGGCAAGTAGAGAGTAATAGAATGACCACACAGCTTATGTTATTCTCTTCTTTCTCCACAATTACAATCTTCAGCGTTTCTTACATATAACTGTTTCATTCAACTGCCAGCTAAACTAAGTCTCCTGTGTTCTAGACAAGTGCACTGAGCTATGTCAAGAGATAAATTCACTTTTGCAGATAAAGAATAATCACTTTTGCCAATGATATTTTGAACAGGTCAAGTTTTTAAAATATATAGCTAAATTAAATTGCAGATGTAAGAACAATGCATATGTAAATATTTGTGCAACATCTAAAAGGTTTATATTATAGTATGCTTGTCCCAAGTCAAACAAATTTTTATAATCACAAGAGTAGATAATTTTTGATAAGTAATCCCAATAATGTAGTGTAAAAACTGAAGTTATGTAATGTATTCTACTATGGTATATAACTTTTATTAAGAAATAGTTTACAATATTGAAAAAATAAGAAAATGTCATTTTATTGTGTTCTATATATATGAAACAGTTTTCCAAACTAGAGGAGTTTGGTACATTTGTACCAATAGTAGCCTCATTTGAAAGTCTTGAGTCAGTATCATGGGTTCATGAAGACTTTGACCTTCTGAAAATTGGTATTTATGCCTGATAGTGATCTGTTCTCCAGAAAAAAGAAAAATGCAGCTAATTATCTACGCCACTGCACTATCTTCTTCAATTAAGAAAAGAAGACACAATAAAATATGAAGTACACAGATTATATTGGCAGTTCTTCTGGTTCTACTGTCCAGTGAAATAAATATAAACATGAGAAACATCAGGGACTCTCCTTCATAATGGAAAGTTTTTATTCATCAGGCTTTCTGATTGAATCTAGATGTGATGCCTGGCATTTTAGCCTTTTGAGTATAAGCAAAACTTGAGGATAAAAATAAATAAATAACTGCTCCAAGGGGTAAAGCAGAAAATACAAGATTATTTACATTAATGACACAATGGTGTGTCTTCCTCCTAACTACTTGGTGACAAAGATCAAGGCATCCTGCCATTATCACTGGCTGCTGTTACTCATCTTTGACCCATAGTCTACTTTAAACTGGCAACAAAAATTACATTTATTTGATACAATTATTATCAGAAATGAATACTCTCATGATTAGAGCTAGACATTTCAGCTCCAAACTAAGATTTCAATTATCTAAAAAATATTGTTTATAGTAAGTGTGAATGGATTATTATTTTTCTCAGGGGACACTACATTCATACTTTGTCTAATCTGAATAGCTGTAGTGCAGATTTGGTGACTAACATAGTTAGATGATTCTTCTTTTGAGTGATACCTTTAAAAGCATAAAGACCTTCAAATGTGAAATAATTTATGAAAAGATGCATTAATTTTCCATTGTTCGTAGATTCAGAGATATTAAAAGCTAGAATGGTTTCATGGTCATTAATTCTTTGTAATTAATTTCACACAAGAAAAAAAATTTATTAATCTTTAACTGTCTAATTAGTCATCTGCAGCTGGGGATTTGTAGCTACATGTTAGTTTAATTAGAGTATCTTTAAAACTTTTGATTTTTCTTACCCTCATTTTTTTCTTTGATACAAATATGTTATTTGATAAGGATGAATATTGTTTAAAATCATAACAGTGGGACATCATTTTATTAGATTTCTTTTTAAATATACAATAAACTATTATAATATGTCAAGAAATAATAAATAACAACTATGCATAATAATTAGTTTCTGGCATAAACTTAAGGTTCAAATATGAGGTGCTAGAGAGCTAGCTCAGGCATTGAGAACATTGACTCCTTATCCAGAAAATCTGAGTTATATTCCATGCACCCATGTGGCAGCTAAGAACAATTTGTAATTCCAGTTCCAAGGAATCTTTTCTGAATGCTCTCTTCTGGAGTTTGTGGCTACGCTATGCACAAGCTGCATAGATATGTGGGCAGATAAAACACCCATTCACACTAAAAAAATAAAATCAGCTATCTGATTTACTTGTTGTTGCCAGAAAGCCAATTGCAATCTGAAAATTTTTGATTGTTTCATGAAAAGTCTAGTCTCCAATTTATAAAAATTTGGTTCCAAATTTTCTCTTTTGCATTTTAACAAAATGCATAAATACAAATGTTTAAGCTTGCATTGATGAGACTTTAGAAATAATATACATGCTGTGGTTTAGAATGAAATACATAAAGTTTACAAAATATCAAAGAGCTGTTACTTGTAGCATCAAATGAGAAGATAAATTAATATGTCAGTCATTTGATATCAAATAGCATAAAATTATTTTTTTTGTTTCTACTCTTTCCTGATCCAAAGGTAACATTAATATTGGTATTATATTTGACCCAAAATATATCATTTCTTAATTTGTTCTGATTTTAGAATTTTACAACTATATATTCCAACTAACTATTTGCTTCCAAAGTATACTTTCTTTCTTTTTTTTTTTTTCAAAATTATTGATACTGTTACATTCTGAAAGAAGCCTGGAACATTCTCTAACATTGTGCTTTCCTCTGTCATTTCTGGGCAGTTGTATGGAGATAACTATGAGAGGGTATGAGAAAGGAGAAACCTGTGTTTTATTGTGAAGCCAACCCAAGAAGCAGTACAATTAGAGGTGCCACAGACTAAACAAACAAACAAACAAAAAACAGAGTGCAGATGTCTACTCTTGCTTCTTCATTCAAACATGAGGCAAAGAGTATTAAATACAGATTATGGTAGAATTTTAATTGTCCTGGGATGCAAAGGCTATGTCTACAAAAGGGAAACCTAACTCTGATGGTGTTTCTAATGTTATGATTGGAAAATGAAATATTATGATGAAACTATAGAATAATAGAAGAAAAAAACAAAACAAACAAACAAAAAAACCCACAAAAAACAAAACAAACAAAAAAATGACTACAAGTCTCTCAAGGGACCCTGATCCAGTTTCATCCAATTCCCTTTCAAACTCCTCTCAGAAAGCCTGTCATAGCTTTGAAAAATTTGTTTAAAATTTTGGATGTAACTCAAGACAATAAAGAACATCCTTAAACCAATGAGGCATGCATTCTGGAACAAGCAGGAAACCTGAAGATTAGGCTGAACACAAATCTAAGGGAAAGGCTAAAGGCACAAAGGTTGTCTAGAGAAAGGTAGAACAGGAAAACTATAGGATGAAAGAAAGAATGGATGCAAGGAGAATTGTAAAGTTATCTTCTTAGAAATACCTTGGCATAGGGTACTTTCATGATTGACAAAACTCTTAGATGAGAGGTCTTTATTGTCTTCATTAGGTTTAACTGCCAAAGTTCATGATAATCATATCACATATTCTCAAAGTTTCAAGGAATTATCAGGAGTCCCATAGTCCTGGGAAAGATGGATATCTCAATTTGACGCATGTCCAAACATTTATAAAATGAAAAGGCACACTTGCCCTCTGTTCTTGGTTGTTGATGTGACAGATATTTAAATATGTTTATGGGATTTTGTTTGTTAATATGTAGGTTGACTACATGACTACTAGCTTCGGTCCCCATGTTACAAGTAGTATATAGCAATTATACTTTGTCAAAAGATCATACAATCTGACTAACTCCAGAGGAGAATTTCTTGACTGAGGGAAGATAGCTTTATGAAGGGCCATAGCTTATGGAGTGAAGTCTAAACCTATTGACAGTGGTGTGAATCGTTTGGGTTTAGGCTAACTAGTTTTCAGCCTACTGTTCTCATTACTACCTATTCAATGTTTGTGAATTTTTTTTTTTTTTAGTGAAGTTGATATTTTTATTAAAATGTTACATTTATTTATTTATTTACATATTTTTTGAAGAGTTAGTTCAATGGTTATGTGCATGTCAGAAAACAACTAGTGGGAGTCAATTTTCTTGTTTTGTTTTATGTGAGTCAAGGATCAAACTCAGGGTATCTTGCTTCGCTTGGCTGTAAGTGCTTACTTACTAAGCCTTCTCATTATCTCCAAGGGTGATAGTTTGAAGTTAAACCAAATTTATAACTCTTTACTGTAGTCAAAGTGAAGATCCACTTTATTAATAAAAGGATAAGACCTTATATACAATTTCAACTTTAAATGTGTGTGTGTGCATGTGTGTGTGTGTGTGTGTGTGTGTGTGTGTGTGTGTGTGTGTGTAATCAGAATGCTGAAATGTGTCTAAATTTACGAAAATCTTAATGCATTTTAAAATGGACGTAGTTGGAAAAAAACTTACCTACTTTTAGTTAAGGCAATCAGGACTTTTTTGTTTCTTATTTTCTATATTTTGTATACAATGTTTATTTTTAAAACAATTTTTATGTTTCTTTAAATGTTATAACTAATTTAACTGTACTTATGTCTTAGAACCAGATATTTGTTGGCTCTTTATAATCATATTGCTTCCTTAAGGAAACAGCTTATTTGGGCTCAAATTTTAAGGATTCAGTCTTCTGGGAAGTATGGTGGCTGAAGCTAGAGACAACTGGTCTCATTGCCAACTCAGGTATTAGAGACATATAAAATACTGATGATCAACTAGACTTATCATTTCAATTTCCTTCAAGATCCTAGCCCATGGCATGGTGCTCCATGCATTGAGGGTGAGGTTTGTAAACACAATAAACCCAATGACAAAATTCTCTAAAAAGCCGGAAACAACCCAGATGCCCCTCAACTGAAGAATGGATGCAGAAATATGGTTGATTTCACAGTGTAATACTATTCAGCTATTAAAGAATGAACTTTGTAAGCAAATGGGTGGAACTAAAAAATGTTGTCCCGAGTAAGATAACCTATACGCAAAAGGGCATGTATAGTATGTACTAACGTATATGTGTAATATTAGCCCAAACTTTCAAAATACCCATGATACAACTCACAGACCACAGGAAGATTAACAAGAAGGAAGGGCCAAGAATGAATACATGAAACACACTTAGAAGGGGAACAAAATAATCACAGGAGGTAGAGGAAAGAAATTGGATGGGAGAGGGGAATGAGGAAGAGGAGAGGCAGGATCACCTATGAGAAGAGAGGGGTGCACCCAAAGGGCCAGGAGAATTGGTCAAAATACATGGGAGTTGAGGTTTGGGGGCATGAGAGAACTGTTATAAAGTCCCATAGACCTGGGATGTGAGAATCTATCAAGACACAATAGAGATGACATTAGCTGAAATGCTCAACCAAGGGGAGATGGAACCAGAAGAGACCATTTCTAATGGATAAGCATGGCCCCTAGTTGAGGCAAGGAGTCACCTAACCCAACCATCTTTAAATTTTTTAACCAGAATTGTTCCTGTCTAAAGGAAATACAGGGACCAAAGTGGAGCAGGGACTGAAAGAAAGGTTACCCAATGACTAGCCCATCTTGGGATCCATCTCAAATGCACACACCAAGGCCTGACACTATTACTGAGGTCATTTTGTGTGTGCAAACAGGAGCCTGGCATGGCTGTCCTCAGAGAAGTTCTACTTGGAACAGACTGAGACAAATGCAGATACTTATAGGAAACCATTAGATTGAGGTCCTGGGCCAATATGGAAGTGTAAGAGAAAGGATTGAAGAAACTGAAGGGAATTGAACCCCATAGAAAGAATGACAGTGTCAACTGACCCAGACTCCATAGAGCTCCCAGAGACTAAGCCAAAACCAAGGAGCATACACTGTCTAGTTCATGGTCATGGGCACATAAGTAGGAGAGGAATGCCTTGTATGGCCTCAGTGGGAGAGGATGCATGTAATCCTTGGAAACTTGATGCCTCAGGAAAGAGGGATACTATTGAAGGTGAGCTGAGGGTGAGTGGGTGGTTGGGTGGAGGAACACCCTCTCAGAAGTGGGGGGAGGGGGTAAAGACTCAGGGAAGGAGGGTCTGGAAGGGGCAAGGACTTTTAGAATGTAAACAAATTAAATAATTTAATAAACTTTTTTTTAAGCAACTCTTTCAAGAACTTTCCCAAAGTGCTGTTTTCTTGGTGATTCTAAATTTTATTAAGTTGACATTCAAGGTTAACCATCACATATCTGTTTAGTGAAAAATAAATTTTCAAAGCACATCTAATTTTAAAAATATGTATTTTGTAATAGTTCATTTGAAAGCCTCCCTGGAAGTAAATTATCTTAGTGTAAAGAAATCAGCAAATAAGTGAATATATAAAATTGAATTTACATTTTTAACCAAGAAAAGTCATAAAAATGCTCTGAAAAACTGGCATTATAGTAGAGTAGAATTTCTAAACTGAGGAGTGGTTGACAAGAGTTTAATAAGTCTTTGCTGTAGAGAGCTATTAAGTGTATAAGGTAAAGGAAAACTGAAGACTGCTACTATGAGGTATGTATCAGTAGTTTTACCCTAGGTATGATAATAAAAAGTATCTATAGACATTGCCAAATATTCTCTAAGGAGTAATCAGAAAAGTCTACCTCGAACTTCAAATAACTGAGAAATAGACCTTAATGACTTATATGTAATCATGATACTTAAGATCTGATAAATAAATCAACTTTAGGGGTTGCATAACGTTTCAGATGTGAAATAAATCTCACCTACAAGAAATATCTTTACAATAGTAACACTCTGTGTCTTAATCACATAGATGCTTGAAAGATAGAAAATTGTCTTTTTGTTAAATCTTCTTAAGATTTAATCAGCTGTCGAGTGTGGTGGCACAGGCCTTTAATCCAAACACTTGGGAGGCAGAGGCAAACAGATTTCTGAGTTTGAGGCCAGCCTGGTCTACAAAGTGAGTTCCAGGACAGCCAGGGCTATACAGAGAAACCCTGTCTCAAAAAACAAAAACAAACAAACCAAAAAAGATTTAATCAGCTAATATATAAGATGCCCTTTTGTAATACTGTTTTTATTTTTTGTTTTTTTCACAGAAAAATAATTTATATATTTTTTCTTTTTTCAATTAATTAAATTTTTACACTCCATATTGTATCCCCTCCATCCAACCTCTAACTCTTCTCCAACCCATTTCTACTCCCCATCCACCTGTCTCCACTTGGATGTCCCTACCCCCAGCCCCTCCTGAGCTCTAAACTCCCTGGAGTATCCAGTCTCTGGAGGGATAGGTGCATCATCTCTGAATGAACACAGACCCGACAGTCCTCTACTGTATGTGTTTTGGGTGCCTCACATTAGCTGGTGTATGCTGTCTGTTTGGTGGTCTAGTGTTTGAGAGATATTACGGGTCCAGATTAATTGAGACTGCTGGTCCTCCTATAGGATCTCCCTTTTCCTTAGCTTCTTTCAGCCTTCCCTAATTCAGCAACAGAGGTCAGCTGCTTCTGCCCATTGGTTGGGTGCAAATATCTGCATCTGATTCTTTCAGCTGCTTGTTGGGCCTTTCAAAGGGCTGTCATGTTAGGTCTCTTTTTGTGAGCTCTCCGTAGCCTCATTGATAGTGTCAGTCCTTGGGACCTCCCCTTGAGCTGGATGCTACTTTGAGTGTGTAGCTGGATCTCCCCCATCCCCCAGGCTCCTCTCCATTTCCTACCCAATAATTCTTTCAGACAATTATAGGTCAGAATTGTGACCGTGGGATGGCAACCCTCTCTCCCTCATTTGATGCCCTGTCTCAGTGTTGAGGTGGGCTCTATAAGTTCCCTCTCCCTACTGTCAGGCCTTTCATTTAAGGTCCTTCCCTTTGAGTCCTGAGAGTTTCTCACCTCCTAGGGCTCCAGTTCATTCTGGAGGGTCCCCCCAACCTCCTATCTCTTGAGGTTGCCTGTTTCCATTCCTTCTGCTGACCCTCAGGGCTTCAGTCTTTTTAACTCACACAATTCCAGATCAGGTTTCCCTCCTCCTGCCTTTCTCCAAGCTAGGTCCCTCCCTTCCTCCCCACTTGTGATAACTTTCTTCTATCTCCCACGTGGGACTGAGGCATCCTCACTTGGGCACTTCAGCTTGTTAAACTTTTTGAGTTCTTTGATAGAGTGAACCGTATCTTGGGTATTCCGTACTTTTGTTTATTTGTTTATTTGTTTATTGCTAGAATCCCCTTATTAGTGAGTACATACCATGCATGTCCTTTTGGGTCTGAGTAACCTCACTCACAATTATGGTTTCTAGTTCCATCCACATTTGCCTGCAAAACTCAGGATGTCCTCATTCTTAATAGCTGAGCAATATTCCGTTGTATAAATGAATCACATTTTCTGTATCCATCCTTTTGCCATGGGACAGCTGGGTTGTTTCCAGCTTCTGGCTATCCCTCAAAAAGACATATATGAACATAGTGGAACACGTGCCCCTGTGGCTTGGTGGGGCATCTTTTGGATATATTCCTAAGGGTGGTATAGCTGAGACTTCATGTAGATCTATTTCCAAGAATCTGTGGCATCTCCAGATTAATTTCCAGAGTGTGTACACCAGTTTGCCATCCCACCAGCAACAGAGGAGTGTTCCTCTTTCTCCACATCCTCCCCAACATGTGTTGTCTCCTAAGGATTCTGATTGGTGTGATGTGGAATCTCAGGGTCATTTTGATTTGCATTTCCCTGATCACTGAAGACTTTTAATATTTCTTTAGGTACTTCTCAATCATTCAAGATTCCTCTGATGTGAATTCTAAGTTTGATCCTATACCCCATTTTTTCATTGGGTTGTTTGTCTTTTTTGGTGATTAACTTCTTGAGTTCTTTATACATTTTGGATATTAGCCTCCTACTGAATGTGGAGTTAGTGAAGAATTTTTCCCAATCTGTAGGTTGCCAATTTGTCTTATCAACTATGTCCTTTGCTTTCCAGTTTCATTAGGTTCCAATTATAAATATTTGACCTTAGAGCATGAGCCATTGGAGTTCTCTTTAGAAAATTTCCCCCTTTGCCAATGAGTTCAAGGCGCTTTCTCATTTTCTTTTCTATTAGACTCAGTGTATCTGGTTTTATTTGGAGGCTCTTTATCCACTTGGATTTGAGCTTTTTACTCAAAAAAAGCTTTTTTAAAGGTGAAAAATATGGGTCTATTTTTATTTTTCTACATACAGACAACCAGTTAGACCAGGACCATTTACTGAAGATGTTTTCTTTGTTCCACTGTATATTTTTGAAGTCTTTGTCAAAGATCAAGTGACCATAAGTGTGTGGTTTCACTTCTGGTCTTCAGCTCTATTCCAAGGATCAATGTGTCTGTTTCCATAGCAATTCCATGCAGTTTTTACCACTATTGCTCTGTAGTAAATTTTGAGGTTAAGGATGATGATTCCCCCAGTTGTTCTTTTATTGTTAAGACTTATTTTCACTATTCTGTTTTTGTTTTTGTTGTTGATGTTGTGTTTTGTTTTGTTTAATTTTACCTTTCCAGATGAATTTGAGGACTGCTCTCTCCATGTCTTTGAAGAATTGTGTTGGGACTTTGATGGGGATTGCACTGAATCTATAGATTGCCTTTGGTAGCATGACCATTTTTACTTTGTTAATTTTGCCATTCCATGACCTTGGGAAATCTCTCCATTTTCTGAGATCTGCTCCAACTTATCTTTTGAGAGACTTGAAGTTATTTTCATACAGGTCTTTCACTTGTTTAGTTAGAGTTACTTTAATATATTTTATATTATTTATGGCTATTGTGAAGTAAGTTGTTTTCCTAATTTCTTTCTCAGCCTGTTTATCCTTAGTATATTTATTTGAGTTAATTTTATATCCAGCCACTTTTCTGAAGTTGTTTATCGGCTGGAGAAGTTCTCTGGAGAATTTTTGGAGTCACTTATGTATACAATCATATCATCTGCAAATAGTGATACATTTATTTCTTCTTTACTAATTTGTATCCCCTTGATCTCTTTTTGTTGTCTTATTGTTCTACCTAACACTTTGAGGGCTATATTGAATAGATATCAGAGAGTAGGCACCCTTGTCTTCTCCCTGATTTCAGTTGGGATGTGCTGTTAAGTTGTAAGTGTAAGATCTCTCCAGTTCCTTTACCAGGGCACTTAGTGCTATGAAGTTTTCTCTTAGCACTGCTTTCATTGCGTCCCATAAGTTTGGGTATGATATGTCAATATTTTCATTAAATTCCAGGAAATCTTTAATTTCTTACTTTATTTCTTCTCTGACCAAGTTATCATTGAGTAAAGAGTGTTTCAGTTTCCACATGCATGTGGGCTTCTGTAGTTTTTGCTGTTATTGAAGACTTCCCTTAGGCTATAGTGATCTTATAGGATGCATGGTATTGTTTCTAGCTTCTTGTATTAGTTGAGGGTTGTTCTGTGACCAATTATATAGGTAATTGTGTAGCAGTTACCATGAGTTGCTGAGAAGAAGGTGTATTCTTTCGTTTTAGGGTAAAATGTTCTATAGATATCTGTTACATTCATTTGGTTCATACCCTCTCTCAGTTTCACTCTGTCTTAGCTTAATTTCTGTTTCAATGTCCTGTCCATTGATGAGATTTGGGTGTTGAAATCTCCCACTATTATTGTGTGTGGTTCAATGTGTATTTTGTGCTTTAATAAAGTTTCTTTTATGAATTTGGATGCTATTGCATTTGGGGCTTAGATGAGACTTTCTCTTTGTGGATTTTCCCCTTGATAAATATGAAGTGTCCTTCCTCATTATGCTTCATAACTTTGGGTTAAGAGTCTATTTTATTTGATATTAGGATGACAATTCCAGCTTGTTTCCTGGGACCAACTGCTTAGAAGATCTTTTTCTTCCTTTTACTCTGAGATAATTTCTGTCTTTGTTATTGAAGTGTGTTTCTTGCATGCAGCAAAATGCTGGATGTTTTTTGTATTTTCAGTCTGTTAGCTTATGTCTTTCTATAGGGCAGTTGAGTCCATTAATATTGAGAGATATTAAAGAAAGATAAATGTTGGTTCCTAGTATGATTGTTTTTATAGGTTTATGTGCTTGTGATTCTGCTTTTGGATCCGCTGTGAGGGGCTTAATATCTTGTCCTTTCTTTGGTTCAAGTACCTTCCTTGTGTTGGAGTTTTCCTTCTAGGATCCTCTGTAGGGCTGGGTTGATAGATAGATATTGTTTAAATTTGGTTTTGTCCTGGAATTTTTTAGTTTCTCCATATGTGTTGGTTGAGACTTTTGTTGGGTATAGTAGCCTGGGCTGCCATTTGTGTTCTCTTAGAGTCTGCCTTACTTCTGACCAGGCTCTTCTGACTTTCATAATCTCTGTTGAGAAGTCGGGTATAATTCTGATAGGTCTACATTTGTATGTTACTTGTCCTTTTGCCTTGCAGCTTTTATTGTTCTTTCTTTATTCTGTGCATTTAGTGTTTTGATAATTATGTGATGAGAAGATTTCCTTTTCTGGTCCCATTTATTTGGTGTTCTATATGCTTCTTGTATCTTTATGGTCATCTCTTTTATTATGTTGGGGAAGTTTAGGTTGAAAACATTTTCAGGACCTTTGAGCTGGGAATCTTTGTTTTCCTGCATTTGGATTATTCTTAGATTTGGCCTTTTTATTGTGTCCTAAATTTTCTGGATGTTTTGGGTTAGGAGTATTTTATGTTTAAAATTTTCTTTGACAGTTGTGTCAATCTCTTCTACAGTATCTTCTACACCTCAGATTCTCTCTTCTAGCTCTTGTATTTAGTTTGTAATCCTGTAAATTTGTAATTCCTGACTTACTTCTTAGGATTTTTATTTCTAGCTTTGTCTCCATTTGTGTTTTCTTTATTGTTTCTACTTCCTCTTTTAGGTCTTGGTTGGCTGTATTAAATTCCTTCATCTGTCTACCAGTTTTCCTGTATTTCTCTCAGTGAGTTATTGATATCCTCCTTAAAGCACTCTATCATTTTGATGAGATAGGATTTTAGGACAGATTCCTCATTTTCAGGTGTGTTGATATATTCAGAGATTTCTGTGGTAGGAGAATTGTGTTCTGTATTTTTGCTTCTGTTGTTTATGTTCTTGCATTTGCCTTTCCCCATCTGGATATCCTTGGTGTTTGTTGTTCTGGCTGATTGTCTGAATTCTGCCTCTTTTGTCCCTGGGTTTCTTCAGGTCTCCAGGATGCCTGAGGCCCTGGCTGTATCAGACCACATGTGGGACATTCCAAATGGGGGCTCATCACAGGGGAAAGAAGAGGCCTCTCTGTTACGCTGGCTGCAGTAGGTCTCCTGGGAGGCCTTCAGACTGTTGGGTCTTCAGTGGAGCAGTCAAGCTGTTGTCCAACTGCTGTGAGTGCAGGTGATTATTAACTGCTCTGAGTGCATATGGTCCTCAACTGCTCAACTTCTCTGAGTGCAGCGAGTCATCTAGGATGTATTGAGATATCATAATTTTTCTTTTTATTGGTTACTTTATTTACATTTCAAATATTATGCCCCTTCTGATTTCCCATCTGCAAGCCCCCTATCCCATCACTCCTTCTACTTGCTTCTAGGAGGGTACTCCCTCACCCACCCACCAACTCCTGCCTCGCTGCCCTAGCATTCTCTTATGCTGGAACATCAAGCCTCCACAGGACCAAGGGCCTCCAATCCCATTGATGCCAGATAAGGCAATCCTCTGCTATATATGCAGCTGGAACCATGTGTTCCTCTATATCTACTCTTTGGTTGGTGGTTTAGTTCCTCGGCATTCTGGGGGGGGGGGTCTAGTTGGTTGATTTTATTGTTCTTCCTATGGGTTGAAAACCCCTTCAGCTCCTGCAGTCCTTACCCTACCTCCTCCATTGGGGTCTATGTTCTCAGTCTGATAGTGGTCTGTGAGCATATGAGCATCTGCATCTATGCTGGTCAGGCTCTTCCAGAGTGTCTCAGGGGACAACTATACCAGGCTTCTGTCAACAAGAGCTTCTTGTCATCAGCAATTTTAGAATAGGAGGTTATTCTCAAATGTTTTTTTTTTTTTTTGGACAAACTCTCATAATACTAGTTGCGATATTTGTTTCAGTTCTAAGACCTTCCCACAATTGTGTCTGTGGACTAGTCCACTAGACAGATGTGATTTGAAAAATTCACTCATTGTTTGCATTTTCTGAATGCTGCTTTTCTTAGAGGTTTAACTTCATAACTTATTTGTTCCAAAAGGAAAGACCGAAATATATAAAATCTCTTGTAATTTTACTCATCATAGTCTTCATTTTTACCCTATCTCTGACTTTATTTAGTAAAAGGAAGTGAGAAATATAAGAATGGATTATATCTTGTAATATGTATCATGAGAAAAAACAGAATGAAATCTAAAATAGGTTGTTTTCATATAACTTATAGCCAACACCATGCACAAATAATTGCAACTGATATCAAATAATTGTAACAACAATAACAATAACAACAACAGAGGGCACACAAAGTCAAAGTTAGATGCAAAAGGAAATGTTGGACCTAGGAGAAGTTGAAGGATTATGATAAAAATTCATTGTATAAAACCCTCTAATAACTAATAAAAATGAGAAAGAAAAGAAATGTCAGGATAAAAAAGTAGTATGTGGCCAAAGCACATTTATTAATTCATATATATATATATATATATATATATATATATATATATATATATATATATTCAGTATATTTACATTAAATCAAGTTCCCTTTCCTCACTATAGGGCATTTCACCTAAGGCCCCTCCCTTTGAGTCCTGAGCGTCTCTCACCTTCCAAATCTCCTGTACATTTTGGAGGGTCCATCCATCTCCCATCTCCCAAGGTTGCCTGTTACAATGCTTTCTCCAGTCCCTCAGAGTTTCCCCCATGCAATACCTGATCATGTTCCCCTCATGCCCTCCCTGTCCTCTTTTCTACCCTGATACTTCCCTCCCTCACTGCTTCTTTGCCATCCCACAGTCAAAAACTCTGACCCATATTGTTCCTCTCTGAAAGAACCGCAGGGACAAAAATGGAGAAAAGCCTGAAGAAAAGCAGGTCCAGCAAAAGACCCAAAGTTGGACCTAGCTCGAGGGGAGGCCTCAAGTCCTGACACTATTACTGAGACTGTGGAGTGCTTACAAAAAGGGGCCTAACATTACTGCCCTCCCAAAGACTCAATGAGCAGCTGAAAGAGTCAGATGCAGATATCTATGTCCAATCAATTGACAAAAGTTGCTGACCACTGTAGTTGAATTAGGGAAAAACAGGAAGCAGTTGAGGAGGAGGACAACGCAGAAGCAGGACCAGCAGTCTCAACTAACTTGGACTGCTGAGATCTTTCAGATACTTGGCCACCAATCAGGCAGCTTATACGTTTTGATATTAGGAACAAAACACATATACAGGAGAGCACTGCCTGGTCTGGACTCAGTCAGAGCAGATGCATCTAACCCTTAAAAACTGGAGGACCCAGGTCATGGTGAGGTCCTGTGGGGTGGGGAATTGGGGAGGAGGCATACTCGTGGAGACAGGGAGGATGCGGGCAGGGCCTATGGGATGTGAAACAGTCAGACAGTAGACTGGGAGTAGGATAAAATCTGGAGTGTAAAAAAAAAAAGTTTATTATAAGTAAAATATTAAAAAATCATTAAACAAAATGCATTGCATATTTTATTTTCTTGTATAATTATTCCAATATGCATTCCTTGAATAGTATCTAAAATTAGATAAATTAAGATAAATAAGCCTTATCTTAGCACATAATAAAGAATAAAATTAAAAAATTAGATTAAATAAGCAATAATTCACATTATTAGACCACATAGTCAAGTCATGTTAAGTTACTCTTGGTTTCATAAAATCAAATTAGTTTTTCTCTTCAATTTTTACATATTGTAGGTTTTATTTGATGCCTAAAAATTATTTTGTTTGTGATCATTTAAAGTATTTATTTTAGAATTAGTATTTAAATTTAGCCTAAATTATCAAGACTGTATGCCATTAAATATTTTAAGTTATGTTTTTAAATGTTTATTTTAAATTATGTGTAATATAAGGATAATAGGAATGTCAGAATGCTCATGGCATCCAAAATAGGATGTTAGATAACATATAGAGCAGTACAAGCTTGTGTAAACCTCATGATATTGTTATTAGAAACTAAACTTGAGACTTTTGGGAGAGCAGCAAGTATTCTTACACAGTAAGACATCTCTCTAGCTCTTCATGTTTCCTATAACTTTTTATACTTTATTTTCTTTTGTCTCTCTTGCTAACCACTTACTGGTCTCTTCTCCTCTCCAAATAGCTCTCCTGTCTACAGTTATTCACATTCATTTTATTCTATTGCCCTTTCTTCTCTCTCCTCTGTTCCCTACTTTAAAATGTTTAAAGTACAATTGCATCTCTTTCTCTCTTAAATTTTCTTCCTCTAGCCCCTCTCTTCTATCCTCTCTCAAAACTCTTCATTGTTCTGTTAAGTTGTTATAGTTTTTCTTTATTATTGCTGCATTTCCCCACCCCTAAACACACACACACACACACACACACACACACACACACACACACACACACACCACACACACACCACACACACACACACACACACACACACACACACACACACACACACACACACACATTTAGGGATGCATGTATTATTGTTAAACCCATTACTGTTGTTTGTGCATATATGCTTTTAGAACTATGTTGCTTTGGATAACCAATAAGGATGCTCAAACCTGTGAGGGGCCACTTCTTCTCTCAGCATTCATTAGAAGCCTGTACATCTTCATCTAGTACTAAAGTCTCCCTCCAAATTTCCCCCAACAATGTTAACATATATCTTAGTATTGCCACTGTTCTGTTAGTGCAGCTATTTCTAGCAGAAACTGTTGCACAGACCTCCTGTTATTCTGGTCATGACAACATTTTTGTCTTATCTTCTCCAAAGGGTATTAAGCCATAGATATATGATCTTTGATGTAGAATTATTTGTTGGGGCTGGGCTCTGAACAAATTGTTCAGCTCTGTGTTAAACACAGTTTCTGTTTTCTGTGATAGCCTCCATTCCTTCAGTTAAAAAAAAAAAAGTTTCTTTGATGAAGTGATGACTTAGTAGCTATAGCTATCTATGACTATAAGATTTATATTTAGAGTGCAGTGAATAATTATGCTTGCCTAGCAAAATGGCAGTGCCCCACGAAGCAGATTTTCAGTACCAGATATAATTTTCATATTGTTTAGTGGTGGGCCTAAGCCCTACATACTCATAAGATAGTTTACAACATGGAGCAACTGCAGAAACCAGGAAAGTATAACAGGCAAAAATTTAGTGGGGTAGGAGGGGACCAGCAGGATGAAAGAGAGGTAACATGGGAGAAGTCATAACACAGAGGATCGCAAACTGAGGAAGACAAATAGTCAATACAGAAAGACAAAGAGAGGTGAAAGACAAATAACACCATTTTATATACCTAAAATAAGACACAACAAATACACACTTTTTTCTTGAAAATATTATTTCATTTTTTATTTAAAGATAATAAATTATGTTTTGTTTATGGACTTTACTTTTAGTCTACTTATTATTCTGTATGAATCTTTTTACATAAATTTGCTCAAGTTATTTAATGTGTGTGTGTGTGTGTGTGTATGTGTGTGTGTGTGTGTGTGTGTGAGTGTGTGTATGAGAGAGAAGTATTATGAGTTTTAGAAAGTTTTGTATTTCTAGTAATATAATGAGATTAAAAAAGAAATTATAAATGTATGTAATTTTACCCAATACATGAAATTAGAAGGCCATTCATTTTATTTAATTTCTCTACTTAGTGTTTAAATGTTTTCACTGTAGAAATTCCTTAACACTTTGGGTTTTATTTTAGCTTTCACTGGTAAGTAACTTTAAAAGGTATTTGAAGGATCGCTTCATATCTTTTCTTGAAAATTCATTATTGGTGTGTTGAAAAATTTCAGAATTTATGTATTGATTTTGAAACCTAAATCTTTGGACTATATCGAAGGAGAGTGGGTAGAATATGTTCCTTTGCCACATTATTGGATTTTGAAAAAAATGTTTTTAATTATTTTTTATCTAATGTAAATTTAGTTATAGATTTTACACACACACATATATTCTCTCTCTCAATATAT
>LR751655.1:0-86053 GCA_902729485.2 Mus minutoides | reverse complement strand
CCACCTCCATGTTTGCCAGGCATTGGTATATTTTCCCCTGAGACAGACATGTTTTGATCAGTGATTCGTCTCAATGTTTTAATTTCTCTTCTATCTAATCTCCCTTAGCCCCACTTTGCCCCAGACGACCTGGTCTTTGGGTATGCCAGAATGAAGTTCAAATGTTTACTAGGACAGAATCACAGCTATGGTGCAATTTTATTAACTTTTACCCCTATGTTATATTTTTACATATTTGGACATATTTGTCTGTCTCTGCTACTTTCTAAGCAGTATCCTAAATCTCTCCATTACACACACACACACACACACACACACACACACACACACACACACACACATATGAAGTATACATTTATAGTTTTAAATAAATATATATTTTATGAATAAATATATATTACATATAACTTATAGAGTATGCATGCTTGTGTCAGAAGATTACATATATGCATGAGACATATAATATTTCCCTGTCTGTACCCACTTATTTCACATAGACTAATGATCTTCATTTACCTTGCCATTTCTCTCAAGGATCATATAGATATGGCAGATATACTTATTACTCTTTATTCATCATTTCTATTTCAGGTATTTATTAAATACTTATGACTTTAAATACTGTGAATTAGTCTAGGAGAGCCAAGATGACAAACCAAATGTGTTGTTTTCTAGGATGTTGCAATAGGAGTAGAATAAAGTAAAAGAGGTCAATTATTAGATACTAATTCATTTATTTATTTGGTGATTTGCTTAATATACTACTTGCACTACCTGTTTGCCAAGCATGATCTCATTTGCTACTAGCTTGCTTAGTGCCCAGTATGTGTCTGTAAAATTTTGCTTGCTTACATGCCCCATCTTGTAATTATAAAGTACAAAATAAGAATACCAGCCTGGCTCATGATTAAAACTTTTCAGAAGCTATATTGGTTTTGGCCCACTAGTAAGGTCTCCTCTCTTGCACTCTCATTGGTGACAGAGTGCTTATTCCAGAAATATTCTTTTATCATCACCATTAGTAGAAACTCTCAAGAGAGCTGGTAACAAAAAATGGTGTACCAAATACTATAAAACAGATATGGAGGGGTAATATAAAGAGATAAGGAGACATCCTTCACCTACCATTGAAATGTAAGTTTATTGAAAGAAATGGCAAACAAACCAAGATTTAATTATTCAATAGGAGTTAATTAAAGGAGAAGAAAAGTTATAGTTAGCAGTTATTAAAAAAGACACCGATCCTCATAGAAATGGCAAACTAATGAATTTATTTAGCTAGAAAAAATGTACCATGAAATATAATTCAGGTATAATGACTGGGTAGTGTGTAAAATTTATGGGAATATTAAGGACATGAGTTTGAATTGAAAAATAAGTGTATTCAATGATAAGATGAGTCCGAAGAATGCTGAGAAAATGCTTATAAGTTTTGCTTAGGCAAGGAGATGTCTCTGAGATCAGAAGGCTCTTGCAGAGATCCCATGATCGATGGCCACAACTTATACTGGGCATCTTACAACTGCCTACACTCCAGCAACAAAGGGGATCTGATGCTTTGGATCTCTGCATGCATCTTCAAACATCATTACAGTGAAAGGCTCATATACACATAATTCAAAAATATGAAAAAAATACCTTACAGAATTCATTGATGATGATGGTATAAGAAAAAAATGCTTTATTCCTTGACATTTTATTATCTATTTGAAAATAGGAACTAAAAATAAATGAAGAGAATTGCAAAGAGTGATAATGAATGAAGATGAGGAATTCAATACTGGACATGCTCAAAGTGGACACTTGTTCTCCAAAAGCATGTGTCCAGCAGTGAACTATTATCCCCACATTCTACATGTTATTCTTGCAGAATATAAATATCCTTGAAATAATAAAGCTAGATGCCAAAAAGAATTTTGGGGTGTTACAGTTTGAAATAAAGCTGCTCATAACCTCCCAACAGGTAAGTTATTTTTAACCTAGGTTATCTCCAATGATCACAGTGCAGACACATTAATTCTTACAAGTGAATTCAGATAAATAAGAAAGATAACTGTATTTTGAAAAGGAATTGATTCTCAAGGTCCATCTCATGGATGACTCTGAAGATGCAGAAAGATTGGGAGCCAATTAATGTGAGCACTCTGTACAGGTTAGGAAAAGCCTACAGTTTCTAAACAGTTGGAAATTAATAGCTCCAATATTACCAATACAAAGAGATGAATTCTATCACTGATCATACCAGCAGGACTATAAAAGGCGATTCTCCCCTGGAACCTCAAGAAAGGAGCTCAATTCTGCCAGTATGTCACATTTAATACATGGGAATATACAATTAACCAATGTTTTTACTTACGTTTAAGCCATTGGTGCATTTTACCTTGCATGGCAACACAGAATATGCATTAAAACTTTTTAATTAAATAGAAATACTCTATACTTAATTAAATAGGAGTAATGTCTCCGTGGACACATACATACTATATCACATCTATTACTTTCCCCATCATTTAAAACTGTACTTCAAGAATTTTGTTCATTTTTTTTTTTTGAGGTCTTATAATTGCTAAAATCAAACTTCTTTAAAGACATAGTTAAAATTCACTACTCAACTCTAAATGTTACTTTTTCTACTTTTCTTTTTTTAATTAATTTATTTTTTACATTACATATTCTATTTCCAGTCCCCATCCCCCCTCCTTCTGCTCCAATCTCACATCTCCCCATCTCCCTGTCTTCATGTGGCTGCCCCACCCCCACCCCCACCTGACATCTAAACTCCCTAGGGCCTTCAGTCTCTTGAGGGTTAAGTGCACCATCTCTGAACTAACATAAACCCAGAATTCCTCTACTGTATGTGTGTTGCTGGCCTCATATCAGCTGGTGTATGCTATCTGTTTAGTGGTCCAGTGTTTGAGAGATCTTAGGGGTCCAGATTAATTGAGACTGCTGGTCCTCCTATAGGATGGCCCTTCTCCTCAGCTTCTTTCTGCCTTCCCTAATTCAACAACAGGGATCAGCTGCTCTGTCCATTGGTTGGGTACTAATATCCATATCTGTGGGGCCTTAGGCTATACACAGACAGTCTGGTCTTTCGTCAAGTTGAAGCATGGAGCCCCACAACCCAGTGGTGATAATGCACCTACATGGGATGGTAGGAGTTCCCTTGTGTCTCCTGGAAACCTGGCTCCTGTTGAAGTTACACCCACCTCACCCCACCCCCAGCCCACACCGGAAAAGCATGGCTTTTAGTCCCATAGACACCGTCCCAAGCTACTGACCTTCAGACTACACTCCTCCCCAGTTATCTAGCAACAGTAAGATAACATCCCATCATAAGAGGGGCTCTTTGACCCCACCTCTCTCTTCTTGCTCTCTCTTCTCTGTCACTATATATCCTAGCTCTCTTAAGCTTTTACTTTCCTTATTCTCCTTCTCCTTCTCTCTCTCTCTCTCTCTCTCTCTCTCTCTCTCTCTCTCTCTCTCTCTCTCTCTCTTACTTGCTAAGGTTTCACCTCTCTCTCTAACCTTTCTTTATCTCTAGCCTTTCTTCTCTCTCTCTCCTTTTCCCTCTTCTCTCCCCTTGGCCATGGCCAGTCCCTCTCTCTCTGTTTCCTCTTGCCTTTCTGTAATAAAGCTCTAAAACCATAGACTGTCTCTGCTCATCAAGGCCCACTGTGTTTGGATGATGGGTTAGGCTTTTTTCTAATGAGCTCTGTCTAACCTCCTGTCAGAAAGCCTTCCTGTGCTCCAGCCAAGGACCGGATTAAGGACTCTCGCCTGCATGGGAACCTCTCTCCATCTGCCTTCTCTCCCATAACTCTAGGGTTGGGGGTGTTGCCCCGGGGCCCCGGATATAAGGGGCTACCCGTTTTCCACCTCCCACCAAGTTGGGTCAGTGGCTTAGATGCCCTCCCAGGCCGAGTGGAAAGCATCTGGCAGCCCTCACACGCCTGCCTGCCCAGAGCACAGGAACTTTGATGGGGTGCAGGCATTCTCTCCCTAACCCTCTTTCCCTACCCAGAGCAGCCCCACACACATCTGAATCTTTCAGCTGCTTGTTGGCTCTTTCAGATTGCAGTCATGCTAGGTGATTTTGGGGAGCGCTCCATAGCCTCAGTAATAATGCAGGCCTTAGGACCTCCCCTTGAGCTGGATGCTATTTTGGGCCTATCTCTGGACTTTCTTTTCCTTAGGCTCCTCTCCATTTCTATCCCTGCAATTCTTTCAGACAGGGAGAACAATTATGAGAGATGTGACTATGGGATGTCAAGCCCATTCCTCACTTGATGCCCTGTCTTCCTGCTAGAAGTGGGATCTATAAGATACCTCTCCCTACTATCAGGTATTTCATCTAAGCTCCATCCCTTTGAGTCCTGAGAGTCTCTTACCTCCCTGGTCTCTGATGCATTCTGGAGCATCTCCCAACCTCCTATTTCCTGAAGTTACCTGTTTCCATTCTTTTCTGTTGGCCCTCAGGACTTCAGGCTTTTTCCCTCACCCAACACCAGATTAGGTTCTCCTCTTATCCACCACTACACTTTGCCCCTCACCTTCCTTCCCCACTTGTGATTGCTTTCTTCTCTCTCCCAAGTGAGACTGTGGCATCAAAATAAGCTGTCATGTGTTTAAATATTTAAAAAATCTCCCTTAATACAACTTGAATCATATATATTTTAGTGTCACTTTATATTTATGAAGTCTGAGGCTAAAAGTTTTTCATGTACTTTCAATATCAATCTTCAAACACAAATCAGCCCTTTAGCTTCTGGGGTCCTCTTTGCTCCTAAATTTGGTAGAATTCTAACTTCATTCAGGAGAGCTGTGCAGATAATGGTGATTCTACTTATCTCTCACAACTCACTTTATGCCAGAGAATTCTTGTATTTCTAGTGAGGATTTGAGGTGAAGTCACTGTTCTTTGCAGAATAACAGCAATTTGATTGAATCTCATTTAGTACAAATAATTGCCAGTGGCAGGGTGGTCCTATTTTGAAGTGTGCTCTCATTTAAATTGTGATTTCAATATTTCCTAGTCTGAGACTATTGAAGATGGTAAAGTTTTCTATATGTGTATAATTATGGTAATTATTATTATAAATTGCACCCACTTACTTTGAACTGCAGCTTTGACATTAATAATAAACCTATAACCTATTTTCACAAAACACTTATCTATTATTATTTTCAGAACTGTGTTTTTCCCCTTTCAGTTTTGCTATTGCTTGGGTCCTATTTTATTTTCTATTTCTTAACAGAGCCTGACAAACAATAGGAAAGAAAACAATGTTGCAAATCCACCAAGATAAAAAAGTTCCCCTTAATAATTGTGCTGTCCTAGATACATATAATGAAGAGGAATCCATATATAATTTATTTTAACTTAAAAATTCACTTGTATTGTCAAAATCATCACAAAATCACAGATTATTTTTCTTGTCACTTGATAAATTCATTAAGTTATATAGATTGCAGTGGTCTTTTGTTTGTTTGTTTGTTTGTTTGTTTTTAAAATAAATGATTACAGATTGAGCAACAGAAAGCAACACTAAAAGTTCTTTCGTTGCTGAAAGGAGAATAGACAGGGATAGCAACAAACCTCATAATCATGTACCCAGTATATGGCCAACTCCACTGTCAATGTTATGGGGGACTCTGTATGAATTATAATCAAAACTTAAAACAGCAGCATACATTGAGTGAATACGCCTTTTCTTTTATTCCAGCTGCATACATTTATATATTTTGTTGCAGTTGTGAGCCTCCCTTCTCCTCATGCATCATTGGTCATTGGCCCAGAAGGGAAAGAGGAGGAGAAGAAACAAGCAGGTGTTGGGATACGCTGCCCTTGGCCTACCCATGAACCGAGTTCCCCTGAAGATGAGCTGGAGCTGAAAGAGACTAGATGGGAGAGAGAGAATTCCCTGTTCAAAGCATCTTGAACTTTACTTAGAATCTTGGGTTATATGAGGTTGAGCCCAACCCCCCACCCCACCCCTCCAGCCAGTCCGTGCAGGCACCTGGATTCAGTTGGCAGGCACTTGGATGCAGCCCGAAGTCCAGTGCACTGTGGATTGATTGTCTCAGCAGTTGCAGGTTCCCGGAAGCACAGTGACAGTAGGCACAAACAAAAGGAGTCAGCCTAGCTGAAGAGCTAAGCAGTAGGTGGCCTGCCTTCGTGGTGACCAGGTCTGCCCCAGCCTGAAACAGGCTCGGGGAGGGGAGTACAAGCAGAAATCTGATGGCCATAGCATGAAAGAAAGAACTTCTAGTAGTCAAATGCAGAAACTCAGCTCATCTTACTGATTGCTGGGTGAGGTATATAAAAGATCTAAGGGTATGGGAAAGAAAGGGCTGTTTGGTCAAAACACAGTACCTAATCATCTTATGGAGAGGAAGGGCTGGATAGTTTTATCAAAGTACCTAATTATCATATGGGCAGGAAGAAAGAACAGTGCTTATATTCTGAGTCATGCAGCACTTACAGGAACCTCTGTACAGAGACATCCTCTAAATAAGGTCATGCATCTATGCTCACAGACATGCTTCAAACAAGGTCAATGGAGAAAGGAAGTCCTCCATTTCACACTGAGCTCAAAGAGCTATCTCAACATGGCGGACAGTAACATTACTAGCAGGATTCCCCAACTGTGTTTTCCCAAAATGTGAAAAAAAATGAATTATTAGTATATTTACATTTTCCCTACAGAACTCTTCATAGCATGAAATATTACATCAACTTATTTAAATAATATATATGATAAATTAATAGGATCTGATAACTAAATAAATGAAAGAGTATGGGCATCTTGGTAAGCACAAAAAAACCTCCAGGTTGAACATTAAAACTATTACAAAAAAAATCACTTTCCTTTATAAACCAATGCTGGCCTTTTGAGTATAGACAACTCAAGACTAATGTTTGGTAACTAGTTACAAGTTTTTATTCAATTATTAATTCTTACTCATTTCTATTTACTTTTAGTCCAACTTGAATATCTCAAAATCTGTCCCTAAGAATTTCCTACAGAAATTTTTTGTGTGATAGTTTTGTTTATTTGCAAGCTTTTCCTAAAATAGAGATTTTTTTTTTTATACAACACATTAGTGTAAGAAAAGCGTTTCAATAACTTCCCTCAACAATCAGTGGAAAGGCAACCATAGAGTGCAAGACTCTGGGTTCAACCAACAGCTTCAAACCGTAGTTAAATAAGGACATATACAAATAAAGCAAAAAAATAAGATGAAGTAATTTTCAACATAGGAAAATATGTATAAATGTACACAAAGCCAATTTTTCAAATGTATACGAGTATGTGTGTCTATAAATACATCGGCCATAATTTATCTTCTTATATGAAATATAAGTAAATATTTTTATATGCTTTGTAAAAATAATAAAACAGCTGAATGTGGTCTTTTTAAACAAGGTTTATTTATGTATACTTTTATCTGCTCTATAAACAAAAATCAAATATTTTACCACTGTTCTTATGTTGGCAAAGAAATCTATGTGTTTACTAACTTCAGAATATTACTCTGACCAAGATTTTATACCAATTTCCTTGTTAAACAGTTAAAGTTTTCAGATCTATATTTTCTAAGCCCTATGTATCCAGATTGTTTTCAACTTTTCAGCTGTATCATTAAGAAGTACATTAAGCCTGCCTTCCTCAGTGTTTCCTCTAATGGTCTGTCAAATCCAACCGAAAATATTTTGGAAAGATGTCACTAAGAAAACCATTGCCTAGTTTTCATTGATAAACTTTGATTTCTACCAAATATATTGTACAATAAACTACCACCTGCCTTTAAAATCTAACATCTGTAATTTAGGAAATTGGTCTTAAAATTAATAGTTACTTTCTTTGTTCTATTGGTGATATACTGATGTTTCCTACATAAAGCTTTAAAGCTTTATGTAGTGTCATTTCCTTGTCTTCTGCTTGCTGAGTGTATGATATAAATTATTTGATATTTTGCTATTTTCCAGAAATTTTTATCTATATAAGCCTATTCTGTACATACTATTAGTATATTTTCTTTGGCTGCTAGTTCTAGTAATTTGAAATTATGTAATACACACACATATAATGATATGAAATTATAAAGTATATATTATATAAATTATATATATTTAATATATAAAGCATATATATGCTTTTTGTTTCTGTGTAGTGTTTGTATACATGCATATGTGTGTGTTTATTTACATATGTATGTATATATACATATATGAATGTCCGCATGTGTGTGTGCCCCATGTGTTGGAAAATTCAAGCCTCTTGATGACCTCTGAATTTCACAGAATCATTATTTTTGTTTCTCATTGCTTCTGAAATGTTTATTTAAAATTTCTCTTTAGTATTTTCTTTTAACTGTTTTTTTGTAATTTAAAAAGAATCTTTACTAGTATTTTAGTAGCAAATACATTTTCTGAAATTCCAATTAGGCATAAAGTTGACTTGCTCAAAGCTTGTCTCAAAGGTTTTAGATATATAATATTTGTTATCTTATCATATATGCAGAATTATTTATTAAACTTGGTGTGAGAGGTCACAACTTGTATATCAAGTCAGATTAGGCCATTTATGCTAAGGAAGCCAACCTAAAGAACCAAAAAAAAGAAAAAAAAGTAAGCATAACAAGGAAATAGTATGCAAAATAGCCACATTGTTATTTAGAAGAAGAGATTCAGTGCACTTCCTCAGTCTATCTAGGGTTTTACTTAAGTGAGATCAAGGTCTAAGGATATGAACACCTAAGCAGTCCAGTTCAAGGTATGTTCCCAGTCACCATCTTTATCTGGGTTTGTTAGGTGTATGAAATGCATTCCCATGAAAGAAATTCTCCTCTGGCTTTTGTCTTGTTCACTCAGCATAAAATACCTGGGAAACAGTCATTTCTTTGAAGTCTATTGCTTCAATAGTTGGATAGTCAGGGTGAGAGTTATAATATATCATTAGACTACCTTCATTTCTGTCAGAACTGTTATATTTTCTCACTTTCTGTTTCAATACTTCAACATGAGTTGAAATATGTTTATTTCCTTACTTGTTGTATATGATTTCCCAATGTATAGAAGAACATACTCATTTGCATCAGTAGCCTTTTCTTGTGTTTCCATTTGTCTTTGTCTTCATAGTTTCTGTTAAACCTACCTACGGAGACTATCTCTCCTTCCACTGTCTATTAGTGTATAGAAAATGAATGTAACTGCTTTGAGTGACTGAGATACTGTTCTTCTAATTACTTTTGATTTTGTGACTATGTTGCTTTCATTGGCCTTTTCATTAGTCTTGTGATTTTATTTTTCTTGTTATATGATTTGGCTCAGGATGGTAGAGTGAGATAGTTTATATATAGAATGGTGCAATTTTCCTAGCTTTCACGGGAACATTGTTTGATTGATAGATTGTTTATTAACAGTCTCAGGATTTAATTTGATTTTGAGTTTGCTTTGTACTATTTTTACAATCACTGAAAACAGACTTTAGAATCTATGAGATGCTCCTCATGGTAGATTTCTGAGTTCCGTTTCTTAAATCTTCTCCCAGCTTACTTCCAGAAATTCCTGTGACTCAGAGACAGCCTTTTTCTGACATTCTCTTAACTATGACATAATATTGTTTATGTTAAATTCTATTTGCTAAGTGGCTGTAGCGAGAGAGAATTCTCAAGAATTCTCATTAAGTTTCACAGATATACTTTCTCCTACATGGCAAGGATGTGGTTTCCAAAGACATCTGTGAGTCTGATCTGCACACTCCATGGAGATCCTGCTTTTCCATGGTAGAGAGATTTGGTAGCATGTATGTGCTTCTCTCCAGAACTCTAAATCCTATCACAGTGTGGTCATCCTTTCTAAAAATAATACTATTATCCCACGGAGGGAGGGAAATAGAGATCTGAGCAAATTTATGACCCTTTTGCTCATCTCTGTCAGGTCTGAACTAAAAAGATGTTGTCTTGAACTTTTATCACTCTTTCCTGTAGTAATTTCGTGGGGTTCCTAGAGAGAAAACATTTCAGGGTTGTCCTTATAGCTTTTGGGTCTGATGTCTTGAGAGTCTTTCCACTCTCCAGCAGTTCAAATAATCAGAGAAACTGCAAATGACTTTCCCTGCATTCTAATTATGAATCTGATCAATGTACAGGTAAAACATATGCCTTTCCAGTAGGTGAATCTATTTTCAGTTTTTTTTTTCCAGATGATTTCCCTCAGAACTCTGCAATCTGAATGTGTCAAAGGAAGTTGTAAAATCCTAGTTTTCAGTGTTTTGCTTGAGAATTTTCAAATAATGGTTTTGAATTTTTAATAAACAATAAATAGATAGTACCAATAAATAAAATGTGTTATGCCTTGCCAATATCCAGTTATCCCAATGATTTTTTTCCTTTTCTCAGATGTTTCATAATACTAGAATCAAAAAACATCTGGTTCTACAAGCACTGGAACATATAAAATTTTTCTACTAATTTTGTTTATAATTTTTAAATATATAATATATATTAAAATATATTTGAACAAACAATTACATTTGTAATTTGCATCAAACAATCACTTTTTAGATACTATACTATAATTATCCAACAAAAAAATAATGATGCAGACAAAAATACATTAATTAGTAACTACCTTAGAAAACTCACATACTATATAATAATAGTAAGTTAATTTTAAGTTTTCTTGATTCTGGTTTTATAAGTCTGCCTTTTCTCTTGCTTTGTTAGGTTTTCAAAAAAAAAAAAAAAAAAAGCAAAAAAGAAAAGAAAAGAAACATTAAAATATGACCCTAGGTTCTTCCTAGCCTTCTAAATCCATCTAGGTACAACCATTCAACCATTCAAATACTGTACTGGCAGTCTATTATGTTAAAACAAGTGAAAATAATTTCCTTTTTATACCATAAACTAGATTAATATAACATTTTGGCCTTTTATTGATTATTTCCTTTTTAGACATTTTAGAATAAGATCACATATAACAGATATTCAATGTTATTTCTATTAATGACAATTTGCATATTCTAAACTAGAAATGCCAAAATACCATCTCTGTGCAAAGAAATTTGTTGTCATTATTAACCAAGGACATATGAACACTATGAGAACTGCATTCTTTAAGACCATAGTATTTAAAATGAAATTTTCTCTGGGCCATGTACATCAAATTTAAAACCAAAATACTCTGTACCAGTTATGGTTTTCCTTTTTCTAATAATTCATTGTAATTAGATTCAATTCTACATTAATAATTTTCTACTTCTGAGAATTATCAGATACACCCATTTTCCCTAGAAATTCCATTTTCTCTAATCCTTAGAGAGGACCATGATGAATTCAAACAATGTTCTAAGCTATAGTCATAATTTCACACTAGTTCATTTGGTATCTAGACTTTAGAATTTTATAAGTAGTTCTCTTTTCTTTATTTAAACAAATAATGTGGCAACTTGAAGGTTCACTTTAAATATTGTTTTAAAGTGATAAGTGCCTTAACTGTACATTAAAGCTTACTCTACAGTGTACAAGTGCTTTGTGACATTGTTTCTAGATACCATCAAAGTCTAGTTTGGTGAATATATGTGTTTCATAGGGTGGCTTACTGGACTATGGAAGAGGGATTACCTGGATTAGTAGAAATATCTAAAAGACACTAGAATCATCCTAGCTAGCCTGGGTCAGATCTCATGAATGCTGGGCATCTGGAGCTCACTACATAGCTTGCATGTAGCTGTGCACATTGCGGTATGTTTTCTTTCAAAGCACTTCACCTGGTCTTTGGCTCTGAGGAGCAGTTCTTTGCCCTTCCCAGGCAGCTTAGCTGGTCTCTGTTCTTTCCAGGTAGTTCTGCTTCTATTATGTACCTTTTCTGGTCTGAGCTTCTTCTAGATTATTATTCTTGTCTAAGATGTCTCTCAATTAGTTCTTTCAACAATCTTAGGGAATGATTGAGTCTGATCAATTTGGGGAACTTCCTGAAGCTCTTGAGTTGTTTACTTTCTGAGCTTAATGAGATTCCCAGAAAAATAGAAGAATTCATGTCTCCTTAGAATATCACATTGTTTCGCCTCCCTGCCAACATCCTGTTGTTTCTCCTCTCCTTTATAGCCCTGCTTCATTTTTAAAAAGTCAGTTTTTATCTTGGAGAAAATTACTTCGCAACAGGAAGAAATCTTGAGACCATCTTCAAAGACTCATTCCATTCTTCCTGATTCTCAAACATCTCAGTTCCCAGGATTTCAAAAACAGTGAGTCCATGTCTCTGAAGGAGACAAAGGTTTTGCTCCTTGAAATGAACATAGTGTTCTTTCTGTCTATCCTTGTCTTATCTGATTTCTTTTCAAAATTCTTTCACAGAAAGACCATGTTTTAGTTGTTGTTGTTGTTGTTGTTGTTGCTTGTTTGTTTGTTTGTTTTTCCCTATGGAAATCCTATTATTTTAGTTAAAAGAAAAAAAGTTGTCTGATTACTTGTTCCAGAGTGGGAAAAAAAACCTTCATGCAGCTAATGACATTGAAGAATATGAGTGATCCCTTCTACAGTGTGCCATGTGTACTTTATCTCCACACTCCATGCTTCTCAGGCTCCCTCCTCCTTCCTATATAAAGGGAATGTAGGACTAGCCTGTACTGTACAGGAATCCCTATGACAATCTTCTGACAGTAATTAAATTTTTTTTCACAATAAGCAGCAATTGGCAGGCATTGGATGCCTTAATAGGAAGTAAAACAATGACAATGGATGTCATTTTATATAACCTGAAGTGCCTCCCCTTTCTGCTCTATTTTTATCTACTTTAATTCTGAAGAGGAATGCGAAACATATCTACAAATTATCTGCTTGGTTTATTTACAGACCACTAAAATTTTCCAAGGACAATGGAGAGCTTGTATTTTTAATTTGCTTGATTAAATGATCTCATAAACTGATTTTTTTTGCCATATAAAAAGCTGTTAGCTTCTAATGGTAAACTCCAATCTTCTTTTCACATGCTAGACATACTGATGACTATGAAACTGGCAGTTTTTCCTGCCTGGCTCAACAGGACATCTCATTATACAAGCTTCAGGAGAAAAATTTAGACTTATTAAGAGAAAAAGAAGACTACATTTAGTCCAATAACAGTACTTCTAGTTTGAGAAATACAAAACAGGAAATTCAAATAAAGAAAACAACCTTTATTAAATATTTTATCCCTGCAAGGAAATGTCTGCCAGAGGCCAGAAAATGCAAGTTTTATTTTAACTCATAGTGCTATGCTGGGGAAATTCCAGAAGCTTTTCTGATGGGAGGATGTACTCCCATCCCCCAGCCTGCTTCAGGCTGAGAGCAGACACCACTGAGGCAGGCAACCTGAAACCTCCTAAGCTGTGGCTTTCCAGCTAAGGCTAGCTTCCTTTATTTTGCTAACTGCCTCTGTTCTTCTCCCAGATCCTGCTACCTGTTGCTGTGCTTCTCCCAGATCCTGCTTCCTGATGAGACAACCTTGAGACAAAACAGTGCCCCGGACTTCAGACTGCATCCAGGTGCTTGCACTGACTGGCTGGGGTGGGGCCTACCCTCATAACCAAGAAAGTTTCTAAGTAAAGTTAGAGATGCTTTGAACAGGGAATCGTCTTGGTGTTCTTTTTTCCCTCCCATCTGGTCTCTTTAAAGCCCCAGTTCGCCTTCCAGAGAACTCAGTTCATGGGTAGGCCATGAGGGGCGTACCCCAACAGCTTTGTGCCCAAACGTGGGACCTGGAAACAGCGAAGCAAACCTGAGGGACCCCTGTCTTATATGGAGCTCCAAGAGAAGGGACAAACAGGAGAATTGTATCAGGCACAGGAGCAATAGGTAATTAAGCCAGCACTGGTTGTAGAATTCAATTTTTAAAGTGTTGCTAGAGGTGAGATAGGATATGGGCTAAGTTGGAACAGTGTTGACCCGGCGCTGATTTTCACTTAGGGTTGTCAGCAGATATGGGACTAGAAAATTCAAAACCGGCATTTGTCCACAGCCTAAAATTGCTTCAGGGGAGAGGAATAGGGCTTAAAAATATAAAATAAAATAAAAATAGTAAAATTCAAAAAAAATAAATAAAATAAAAATATAGAGAGAGATTCAAGAGAAAAGGAAAATGAATTTTTAGAACTCTCCCAGGGATTGAGAGCAATCAGGGGGATACCCTGTTAGTTCTCTCTGGCCCCTTACAGGAGAAGTTCTCTACCCTCTTTGTATTGTCTTGATGCATCAACCTGTCTACGTGTCAATTCATGTTTCTTGTTTCATTGTCTGAATGACTGACTATTCCGTGTTTCATGTTAAAAAACGAAAAATGGCTAGAACTTTACTTGCTGATTCAGTCTGTTTCCACAGCGAAGGCTGGGAGAGGCCCTGCACTTAGGCCAGGGTAAAACAAAGCAGGAGAGGCCCTGCTGAAAAACTGATTTTAAAAGGAGTCTGCAGCCTCTTAGTTCTAAGGCAAAAAAAGTGAGAGTTCGTTCTAAGGCAAAAAAGGTGAGAGTTAGTTTTTTCCTAGAAAATTCTCTACAATCATGATTATTGTGTTTAGCAAGTGACAGAGTGCTTTTTATCTTGAAATTATAGCTAGAAAAGGTAAAATTCTTTGATTGGTCTAATTTATAAGACTAGTATAGCCACCTAATTTGGGTTTCTGACTGGTCTTAAAGGTATAAATATGCTCTGCATGTCTTGGTCATAGAATAATGACTTATAAATTAGTGGGTATGATCAAAAGGGTGTAACATAGGTTATAAGAAAATTAGCCTTAATTTGGTTACTCAGTATTAAAATCATTTTTAATAGCAACACGTGGCATGGAGCAAGTGCAGAAAACTGGGCCTCAAGGATGCTTCTAATTGATATAATATTTTATGTAATTCTTATCCTAGAAAATATACATAGAGATAAGGTATAAAACTATGTCTCTTTAGTGAAGCATTAAAAGTTGCCCTGTCATGCATTTGTAGGTATAAATTGGCAGCCAAGCTTCGTGGAATGATGGTGGTGTTTTTAATATTGATTCTAAAGATGATAAACTGTTTTAAAATTGGGTTTTGCCTTCCTAAGCTTGTAGATATATTCTAATATTGCAAAAGAAACAAAAAAAATCCTAGAATCTGTCCTCATTGCTGGAGTGCCAAGATGCCCAGATTAAAAAAAATATTTACTTTTGAGTTAATACAAAACTCAGAGCAGCCTCAGGGAAGCTTGTGTGGTTTTCTTTTGTTTTAGAAACCTAGACTGAGGAATCTCCTGGGACCTTGTCCCTCCCTGCCTCCAGGGGGAATTCCTCCTAGCTGAACTGCATTTTTCAGATCTATCCAGGTGTTGTTCACTATAAGATGGTATAAAATTTATAAAAGCATTCCAAGCTGGTTTGCCTCTTTAATATAAAATTATTACAGATTGAAAAGTTTGTTTTTTCCTTGGCATCCTGATAATTGTAAAGGCTTCTAGTGAGCTTGTGATCACTGGAAAACTTTTGTAACTAGGTTTGGCTAATAGCCTTAAATTATGTAAAAAATTTTTTGGTTCAATAAAAGAAGCTGAGAGGTTGAATCTTTCAGTGTATACTGTTTTCTAAGTGGAAAATATTTTATTAGCTAATGCCTCTAAAGAACAGTTTATTTCAGATCTTTGAGCTCCTACAATGAGTTTTAAAATTCTGTGGAGTAACTGTCAATCCAGAAAAGATTCAGAGGCAAAAATAATAATTAGAGTTTTAATTATACTTGAAAATTGTGGTACAGAAAATATAAGAAAGAAAAATTGATTTGTTTCAAATTTTTATTTTCAAAAGCTTCCAGGAGATTTTAATTGGCCAAGACCTCACCTAAGCTCTTAAAGTGACTTAAACCTTTGTTGGGTGTTATCTAGAGAGACACAAATTAATTGTTAAAGATCAAAAGACTTTACAGAAAATAAAGAAAGCTTTTATAATTGTTATCAATTATAATCTATGGTAATTGAATACTCGTGGCTTATTTTAGTTATGGCTATTAAATGTGCACACAGCAATTTTTTACACAGAAAACATTAAGGCAAAATCATCTTTCTTTACCTCAAAGTAAAGTTTGAATATCCTATTAAAGCTGGTGTGGTGCTAATTAAGAATTGTAAAGTAAATTCTTATATTTTAGAAAAATTATAACAAGACCGGGCATGGTGGCACATGCACTCAGGAGGCAGAGGCAGGCGGATTTCTGAGTTCGAGGCCAGCCTGGTCTACAAAGTGAGTTCCAGGACAGCCAGGGCTATACAGAGAAACCCTGTCTCGAAAAACCAAAAAAAAAAAAAAAAAAAAAAAGAAAGAAAAATTATAACAAATATCGTGTCTTAAAAACCTGAGTGTCTTTTCGTTATTCCAAACAACAATTAAATTTGTTATTGCAGAATATTAATATTTGGCTTATTACATACCATCATTTTAAATAAAGTTAATAATCATTTTCCTAAAGGTAAGTTAAAAATTATTTTATGCATACTTTTATATCTTCTATAAATTTATGCATGCATACATCCCATCTACTGTACTTAAAAACAGCCCGTCTATGGGATAGAATTATATATGAATTGGATCATATGTTTATTCTTTTGAGTTTCCTTCTACTTCAGCACAGATAATTAAATTGTGCACTGTAGATGGGGTTTTAGAATTTTAAATAATCAAATTTTAATTTGTATATTAATAGTCAATATATATCTCAGAACTTAGAACTGATAAAATTATTTGACCCTCGGATACTATTCTCAAATTTGCAATTGTTTAAGCCTATACAACTCATAAGAGTTAATGCTGTTCTTTTAAGAAGACTGTCTCTAGATATTTAAGAATTTTCTCTAGATTGCCTAGACAAAACTTCTTAAGGCAATGCCATGTTAGATTTATCCCAGGTAGATTATAGACCTTATACAAGAATAATTGTCCATATAATCTCATTCTTTACATCATCAAAATAGTAATGGCTTAAAATAATCTTTTAATATTTTTACAGAAAGTGCATTTCAAATTGTAAAAACTTTTTCTTAGTGTCCTCAGTTTCTACCTGTTTCCACATAATGGTATCAAGTCTTGAGGACTTAAACTTAATCAATTGCTGCAATTGGATACTCTTATTTCTGATTAATAAATAAATAAAATATGCACATGTGACTTAAAAACCTTTCAAGCTTTCTAGTTACAACTACTCTTCAGGAGAAACAACTAAAAGTGTCATTGCCTATGTTAAAAGATATTGGAATTAGCTATAGCAGTCAAGTATTTGAAATGTTCTGTCAACAATTTAATGTTACCCATGTTACTGAGAATTTTTATAATTCTCAAAGACAAGAAATTATTGTCAAACGTGCTCATTGAACTCTGAAAAATTGGCTTTTAGAAACAAAACTGGGCAGTTAGGCCCCCCCAAGGTCACCAAAAGCACACCTTGCTTTTGTCCTATTTGTTTTAAACTTTTTGCAGACTAATGTTAAAGGTCAGTCTGTAGCAGATTGCCACTGGTATCCAGTTACTTCCAGTTCTAATGCCATGATGAAATGGTGGGACTGTTAACAAATAAATGGAACTGTCCAGACCCTCCCTATACTAATCTGGAAAAGAGGGAGTGTTTAGGTTTTCTCCACAGAACGCTCCAGAAGCTGACAACTGCTGAAATGATTCCTGTGACAAGCTGACCAGTGAGTTCACTGAATGCCCTGACTGTGGTGACAAGAAAGCTGATTTGGTTATATACTTTTAACTTGTCCCAGACTGGAAAAGCTAAGCTATCTTGCTTTATACTTTTTTAACCTTATGGGACAGAGAACATTAGAGACCGTGGAAAATGACTTTAAAAAATTAGTCATAAGAAGGAGTTATAATGATTCTTCTCTTTCCTTCAATGTGACCAGTTATTCTAACTCAATCTTGGACTGGTCTAAGAATGATTCCAATATTAGAGATTTCCTGTTGAAGATGACTAAAAATCCTTTTTTAGCCATGAAAGCTAACTTGGAGCCTAACCCCCATTTCAGAGAATTCACAGTCTCTCTGTCAATTCTCAAAGCCATCTCCCCAACTCCTAAGCTTTGTCATTGCTAATTTGCAACTGAATAGATTACCTGGTCCCCCCAAAAGAAGTTCATCCTATTGTGTTTCAACTGTATTCGGCTTTGTTTTTCAAGCAAGTCAGTCTTCCCGTACAGCCAGGTTCCAGCAAGCACACACTTCGCCACCTACATGCCCAGCTGACTAAATTCCTTCCTTTTGAAGGTGCACATGGAATATATATTTGTGGCCTTGGTCTGAGTTGGGAACTAAGGTGTGCTATGAAGGTCAATCAGCCAATGACGGGCAAACAGATCTCAAAACTATATCATTCTAAGACAGGGGTACACCCCAAGAGGTCGTGGTTTGTTAATAATACACTACAGAGCCATGTTTGTGTAAAACATTCACAAACTAGCTGCATGTATTTCCAATGACAGAAATGAATAGTTTGGGAGGATCTTGGCTCGTAAGACAAGGTGCAGCCACCAGCCACCATAACTCCCAGGTAGGACTATGGAGCATATATAAATTTTATGTCTCAGTCCCGCTAATTTTTATTATATAAGTAGGGAGGAAATGTACTCCCCTCCCCCAGCCTGCTTCAGGCTGAAAGCAGACCTGTTGCCACTGAGGCAGGCAACCTGAAACCACCTACAGCATGGCTTTCCTGCTAAGTTTGGCTTCCTTTGTTTTGCTCACTGCCTCTGCTCTTCTCCCAGATCCTGCTTCCTGCTGAGATAGCCTTGAGACAATACGGAGTGCCTGTAACTTCGGGCTGCATCCAGGCATCTGCTGACTGGCTGTGTACGGGGCCTACCCTCATATAACCAAGAAAGTTTCTAAGTAAAGTTAGAGATGCTTTGAACAGGGAATTATCTTGGCGTCCTTTTTTCTCTCCCATCTGGTCTCTTTCAGCCCCAGTTCGCCTTCCAGAGAACTTAGTTCATGGGTAGGCTGTGAGCAGCATACCCGAACAAGAGGAAGGGCTCTTGTTCTCGATGGTAAAAGTATGATCTGACTTGGTAAGGTTTTCTGAACCACAATCAGAATAAGAGCATGCTTTAACTCAAAGCCTGACCCTCCAGTTATCCTCTGACTCTGCCTTCTAATGGCTCCAGAGCCTCCCCTAAATGCAGCCTACTAAGATTAAATATTCAAATGCTTGAAATGTGGAGACATCTCACATTCAAACTATCTTGAAAACCTCAAATTCTCTCACAAAAATATTACAACAGCAATAATGAGCTAAGGCCAATAACCATGAGCCCAACCACAGGTAAACAAACATAAACATCAGAGGGTGGTGTTTCAGATTAGTTTTTAACAGACTCTAATATAACAGTTTCATATGATGTAGTTTTCTTTTACTATGTCTTTTTATATTTAATATTTCATTCTTTTTATGTACATGTTTATGTGTGCACATATATGCATGAGTATGTATGTAAGTATATGTGTGTATGTATATGTATGTTTGTGTGTGTGTGTGTGTGTGTGTTTTGAATGTACAGGTGTCTGTCAATACAGAAGAGAATGTTGGACCTATTGGAAGTGGACAGCTCATTGTGAACCACTTGACATAGATGTGGGATACTAAACTCTGAGCCCCAGGTAAAAAATACTCATAACAGCTAAAACATATTTCTAACTCCTTGCCATGGTGTTTGGCCTTAAATATAGTTCATTTCTATACTAGTATTATTAAAACACATCACAGCATTTTTAATAAGGCAGTGATTGCAATAAAATTTGCTACATTCAAATTACAATGAGTTAACTACTATATATTTTATGGAGCATGCTGAGTACATCAAAACTTTTGTGATTTAAAGAGTTGCATTGCATGGTAGAATCAGTTTTCTGATCCATCTTCTGTCTGTGGTTTGTTTGTTTGTTTGCTTGCTTGTTTGTTTTTGTAAGTTTCCTGATAATACTGGGAGACAGAGAAGGTTAGATAGCTAGTCAGCTAGAAAAGTTTCATGGCCCATTTCATAACATTTTAAATCTACATTGAGAGTTGCATAGCTGGTGAATTAACAAAGTTACCTTGTCCATTAGCATCTGCAATCTTATCCCTGCCTTGGCATAATGGTTAGTCTGAAGAACTATCCTGATCCACTATTACATTTTATATTCATTGGCATTGAACTAAGTTCCCAACTTCATAGCATCATCCTTCTCAGACTTTGTTAGTATTCAGGTCTTCACTTGGTTAGTGATATATGTGTATATATACAAATACACACCCAGATACATATGTACATGTGAGTATATATATATATATATATATATATATATATATATATATATATATATATATATATATATATATATATATATGGCATATATAATTAATATAATATAATGTGAAATATATACACATATATGTATATATATAGAGAGAGAGACTTTGTATATATGACACATATAATTAATATAATATGAGACATAAACACACACACACACACACATATGTACTAAAAACCTAAGTGACCATGATCTTGAAATGCAAACATCCAATACTTAAATGGCATTTGTCATTTAGATTGATGCCTCCAATATAAACACAAAGAGAATTTCAGAATATGCCACTTCTTTAGTTACTACCTTGGCTCAAGACTCTATCCATCCTACCATTGAAGGTGATATACAAGTCAACATTCAATTAAAAGGTCATGTAATAACCAATGTGGTCACAAACACACCTTACCACAACCTTTAACAGTAACTGCATTAAACTCTTATTTTTCTTTTATACTTCTTTTTGTTCTTCAAGGTGACATACCTGTAACACAATCATCAAGTCTCAAGTCATTACTATTTGATAGACAGTGTTGCTTCATAAAAAATCTTTCATTTCATTTTATTCAAATTTCATATATTATGTGCTAATTGTATTACACATCTAAATGTTACCACAAACATTGTTAACCACTATGTTTATTGCTGATAAACCATTACACCTGGAGATATAAGCTGTTTTTACAAACTAGTTGAACACAGTACTGTTTACCAGAAACCTACATTCTTCCATGTGAAAGTGTACTGCCAAGAAAACAAAAATGAAAAAGAATAAACACCTTACCCTCAACTTCCTACCCAAAACAAATTTACCTTTCCTTATCTTCAATCTCTTTTTTTTTGATCTTTTAAATATCTATGATTTGATACTAAAAAACGTAGAGGTAACTTGCAGGAAAGTAACTCAAAAATATTTTTATACATATGTTTTTATGTATATTAGTTTGTATTCCTTAGACTGTGCATACTGACACTTGAAAACCTAACACATCCTTTAACCAAGTTATTTAACCTGGTCAGTTATGCTACTCTGAAGTTGGTTGATTTTCAGCTCTGTAACTGCTTTAGAGATTGTGATCTAGATTCTGCATCTATTATGTCTATTATGTAAATAGCCACAAGTTGGATATATTAGGCTTTTTCACTTGTGCTGTTCATTAAAATGGATTTTCTAGTCATAAAACACATGCAAACCAAAGGCAAGAGTTCCAAAAACCCTTTCTTCATGGACACTGACATTAATTTGTATCTCTGTTGTATATTATATTTCAATCATATAGATTTACATAATTTTATGGTCACAGACTTGATAACAGGTAATAGATTCAGGCATACCTTATTACATATCTGTTACAATGATACTAATATGTAACATTGGTTAAACATCTACTTTCTGAAGAATGTAGCATGTGCACCATAGACAGTTGTTAATAAAAATAAATAAAGCTGAATAATATGCCATTGTGTAGATGTACCACATTTTCTTTATCCATTTTTCCACTGAGGTTCATATAGGTTGCTTCCAGTTTCTGGCTATTAAGGACAAAACTGCTATGAACAAGCAGTTGAGCAAGTGCCTTTGTGATTTGTTGGAGCATCGTTTTGGGTATATGTGTAGGCGTGGTATAGCTGGATCTTGAGGTAGAACTATGCCCAGTTTTCTGAGAAAACACAAAATATATTTTCAAAGTGGTTGTAAACGTGTGCACTCCCCCCAACATTGGAGGAGTGTTCCCTTGCTCTACATCCTTGCTAGTATGTACTACTTCTTTGAGTTTTTATCTTAGCCAATCTGATGGCTAGAATCTAATCATGGTTTGATTTGCATTTTCTTGATGACTAAGGACTTTGAACATTTTAAGTGCTTCTCAACCATTTGAGATTCTTCTGTTTTTCAGTCAAACTGCTGGAACTTGAGAACATCACCTTGAGTGAGTAACCCAGTCCCAAAATGACATGAATGGAGTATGTACTCATAAGTGTATATTAGCCATAAAATGGAGATATCATGGTACACTTCACAGATCCAAAGAATCTAAACAAGAAGGAAGGCCTAAACCTTCCTTATCTAGAAGGGGAATCTTATTTAGAAGGGGAAAAAAGTCATAAGAGACAGATGGAGGGAGGGAACTGGGAGGGAGGAGAGATGGGGAATAGAATTGGGCATTCAGGATTAGGTATGTGGAATGACAGGAAAGATGGCAAGATGGTCATGAAAATGAATGAAACTAGCAACTGACAGAGGTATGGAGGTGATGACATCTACAGGATTAGACAGAGACCTGGGATAAGAGAGGGACTCAATCAATATGGGTGACTTTAGCTGTGACTATGTCTGGGGTATGGAATTTGAAGATACCATGTCAGCAACACCAGTAGAGCAATATAGACACCAATCCACACACAAAATTTTCAACCCCAAATTTATCCTCTCTCCAAGTAGTGCAGGCACTGGAGAGGTGTGTGGTAATTGGTATCCCACTTTCACTCCACCACAGGGCTTGGGAGACTCAGGGAGGCAGGACACAGAAGTTGACTGCACTTCAGTGTGAGGGAGCACAGTCTGAGGTTCTTGGGGATTGACTGAGCTGCCTTGGGGTCCCCATGATGGCAGGGGATGGGGCCATCTGGTTGTCAAGCTCTTAGGCACTGCTGGATGCTGCAGAAGAGCTGAGAACAGAGTGGGTGGCCCAGGGCTGGATCTAGCTTATGGCCAAAGAGGAAAAAAGGGGAGAGCTCCACTGGGTCCTTATGGGGAGTAGAGAGTCCTTGGCTTGTACAGTGGGTGGTGTGGCTTGGTGGTGACCCTGGCTAGGAGCCCTGAGAGGCCCTTTGTAGGAGATTAGGCAGCCGGCTCTTTAGGTGAAGGCCTGTTCCATTGCTACCCATAGCAGATCCTTGTGAAAAGATACAGTACATGGTTTTAAGGCATTTATTGTCATGGCAGAGAGTGTGTCAATGAGTAAAACCATACCCCACTTTCTCTGATCAGGCCTGAGGTTAAATACCTTTTGCAGGAGAAGTGTCTGGGAAGGGGAGTTTATTGGCTAAGCCTGCAGACCTTTAAGTAACTCGTTAAATAGAGATCTATCTTGAGGGTATCTTGACATGTGGTTCCCAAATGTGGAACTTGGGGGACTGATAGCCACAAATCTATGGAGGACTATGGCCTCAAGTCAGTAGCCTAGTGTCTGGAAGCTTGACAAAATGCCTGCCATCTCTCAGGATCACCAGATTTTCCAGCCTGTGCTCAACTAAGAACCAGGCTGCCTTTCATGGTCTTATAGAGAGGGAGCAACACACCCAAACTTATGGGACACAATGAAAGCAGTGTAAAGAGAAAAACTCATAGCTCTAAGTGCCTCCAAAAAGAAACTGGAGAGATACTACAAGTTTAACAGCACACCTGAAAGCTCTCGGACAAAAAGAAGCAAATAACACCCAAGAGGAGTAGACAACAGGAAATAATCAATAGCAGGCCTGAAATAAACCAAGTAGAAACAAAAGAACTATACAAAGAATCAACAAAATCAGAAGCTGGTTCTTTGAGAAAAATCAACAAGATAGATAAACCCTGAGCCAGACTAACCAGAGGGCACAGAGACAGCATCCAAATTAACAAAATCAGAAATGAAAAGGGAGATATGACAACAGAAACTGCAGAAATTTTAAAAAACAAACAAACAAACAAACATCAGATCCTACTACAAAAGCTTATATTCAACAAAACTGAAAAGTCTGGGTGAAATGAAAAATTTTCTAGACAGATACCAAGTACCAAAGTTAAATCAGAATCAAATAACCACCTAAACAGTCCCATAACCCCTGAAGAAATAAAAGCAGTCATTAAAAGTCTCCAAACCAAAAAAGCTCAGGACCAGATAATTTTAGTGCAGACCTTCAAAGAAGACCTCATATCAATACTGTTCAAAGTATTACACAAAATAGGAACAAAAGAAACACTGCACAATTGATTCTATTAAGCCACAATTACACTGATACCAGAAAGGGAGCAGATACTGAGGGAATGGCCAAGCAATAATGCCCCAACTTGTGACCCATTCTATGGACAAGCACTAATACCTAAAAGTATTAATGATACTCTGTTATGTTTGTAGATAGGAGCATGCTGGCCTTTGACAGGTTACACCCAGGAACTGACTCAGACAGACACAGACACCCATAGCCAAACAGTCTAAGGAGCTTAGAGACTCTTACAGAAGAATAGAAGGGAGGATTGCTGGCCACAGATGGGATAGGAACTACACAGGAAGATCAACAGTGTCAATTAACCTGTACTCCTGGGGGACTCAGATTCTGAACAACAAAGCAAAGGACGTATATCAGCTGGAATGAGGCCTCCCTGCTTGTATATAGCAGATACCCAGCTTGATATCGATCCTGAACAACTGGAACATACACTATCTCAAAAGCTGTTGCCTGTACATGGGATATATTTTTTACATTTCTTCACTTTTATTGATTAATTTTTATTTCACAATTTCATGCATAAATATAAAGCATCAATTGCCCTCTCCTGGTTTTGTCCCAATTCCTGTGCAAACTCCCTCCTCCCGACAAGTACCTTTCTCACATTCATGGCTTTCAGTTTTGTTTGTGACTCATCTAGGTTAAGTAGGATCATATCTGTGAACACTGGACTGGAACTGTCTATTTGAGCCTGGGGTCTGTGTGGGATAGTGGGTGAACAGCTGACCTTAGCAGTTTCACCTCATCTTAAATAGGGACTCCTAAATCCCTCCTCCATCCATATCTGAATCATCACAGGCTCATTCTTGTGATGCCCAGCATACACAACAGCAGCTTCTGTGAACTTGCTTCAGGGGCTGTGTCTTGACATGGAAATATTTTTTTTTTAATATTGTAAACATACTATTGCCATCATTATTTCCTCATGTTTTAGTCTTTATATCTTCTACAGATATAACTAAAAGTAAGGCTGTGTCATGTTGTCAGGCATATAATACATTTTATACAATTATTTTATGTCTGTATTCATTGTAATTACTTAAATGATATATCTTTTGCTGCCTTTTTTTTTTTTCCCTGAGAGAGGGTTTCTCTGTGTAGCCCTGGCTGTCCTGGAACTTACTGTGTACACCAGGCTGACCTCAAACTCAGAAATCCACCTTCCTCTGCCTCCCAAATGCTGGGATTAAAAGCATGTGCCACCACTGCCCAGCTTTCCTAGACTTTTAAGTTCACTCAATACATTTGTTTTGTTTTGTTTTGTTTTGTTTTGTTTTATTTTGTTTTGTTTTTTCCAAAATGGCACCTGCTACATATAAACCTAGTTCATTCATCCTGACTAATATATTATATTCTCTACTTGTATTCAATGAGAAAACATGTTTGGTTATTCATATGTTTCTATTGTTTTGACACCTGAAAAGTAGAAAGTTACTTTTTATTATTTTCTTTCTTAAGGATCTGCTTCTAATACAGAGATTCAAATGTCTCATGTCTAAAACAGGTTAGAGATCCTTCTGTGATTTCTTTCATAGCATAAAAAGGAATCACCTGTACTTTCATGCTATAAATATAAACTTATATTCATTTTGAAGTTTCTACAAATTTCACATCAATATTTTGAATTCATATAGAATTTAGTAAAAATGGAATTTTCAAATGATTCTTTTCATGAGAGATACTGTCCTAGTTTATAAAATCTTATCTTTAAATTATAAGAACAATAGGGTTTATATTTGTTTCGGTATCCTATATTATTTATAATATTTGAATAATGCCATAATATTTGAAATTCTGAACTTACTATGCATCTCAGGGCTTTATGACAGTTTGATATTTCATTATTTCCTTGATACCAAATTACTAGGTTATGTTCTTATTCCAAAGCTTTGTTTTCAAAATATATTTATAAGTGTATCTATTATTTATGTATGAAGTAAATAAAATGTCATAGTATTTTTAAAGTATTAAGTAGTTTTCAAATGTTGAAGTATATATTTGTATGAGAAATGATTTTATACATAAAAACATTATAATAAGATATGTTTATCAAGTATTCATTATTTACTACTAAAATTATAGCTTTGTAAAAAAATTTATGGTGTTCCTGAAATGTACAAATATTTTGGGACCATATTTTATATAAAGATCCTTTTGATAATGTTCTTATATATTGTGAAAAGCTAATTCATACATAATGTTATTGAAAAGTATTTCTTTTTACAATTAACATTACTAAAGGGACTAATGTAAATACCAGTTTTTTAATTTAAATATTTGTCTTCAAATTAACTTTACAAATGCTATGTACTTATGCAGCCTATTGCACAGGAACAAAGATAGCCCACACCAAAATGTAGGATTTCTTTTAGTTTAAAGGAGATTTCCTATCACTTAACATTTTCCTAAAAATTCACTAGTTGAACTGTTTACAGCAGGTTGTTTCCATTATTTTTTTTTTTTTTTTTTTGGATTATCTAGTGCTCTGGTTTTAAATTTAAAGTTTAAAAGAACCATTTGATTTTTAATAACTTTTATGTGTAGTGCTCCATTGAGTCGGGCTTTAGCACATAGAACTACTTTTCCATAAGGTGATTTCTAGTAAATCCCTGTGTGTAAAAGCAAGATAAACACACATCACTGAGTTTGTTATTGCAATTAAATTATTGGGTTTTTACATTTGAATATGTTTTGAGCATTGAAAAGCATGAAGAGACTGTTTTCTCATGTTGGTCATGGACACTTTTCTGACACTTAATAAGTTGAAATAAGCCTTCCAATATTAATATATGTTTAAATATATAAAAATATTTAATTGTTGATATAGGGAAGACTAATTCAGAAAATAAAATCTGCTAATAAACACCTTAATAAATTGTTCCACAGAATCTCCAAGTGAAGAATAAACTTTCATTCACTAGGCTTTAATTCTGATTTTTCCATTAAAATCCTTACTCTCTACACAGTTTTAAATTTTCACTTAATTTTATTTGAAAATAATATATTAAATTTTCTTCTCCTAGAATCTCCTTGCATTACATTTTCCATGGACACAAATAATAGTCTTCTGTGTTCTGAAATAGGAAGCCTTGGTTTAGATAGATCTTATCACAAAGTGAGAAGAAAGTTCACCTTTTCTATACTAAATATTATTAACTTATCTAAATATTAATTTTCAACTTACTGAAAAGATGTTTTATTTGATCAAGTACTACAATGTACAGACAACTTTTTTGGGATCAGAGTAATTCTTAAACACAATCATTTCTTCTCTCATGTCTGTAATGGCATGAATAAAAATGTCCCCCATAGAATCATTTATTGAATAATTGGTCCCTAGTAGATAGAACTATTTGGGAAGGATTGGAATATGTGGACTTGTTAGAGATGTGTTTCTGGGGAGAGGTTTGAGGTTGTAAAATATTTCCATTATTAATTGTTAGGGTTTTTTTTGTTGTTGTTGTTGTTTTTTACTTCTTTGTGATGAATCAAGACATGAGCTCCCAGCTGTTTTCTTCTCCCCACCATCAGAGGCTGGAACCTCTGAATCTGTAAGCCAAATTAAATATTTATTTTATAAATTGCCTCAGTTATGGTGATATGTTATAGCAGTAGAAAAAATAATAAATAAAGCAGACAGGAACAGACAGTGTATACTCCCAAAATGACAGAGTCAGCATACCTGGAAACCGTTGGAAATTTACCCCAGTCTTTTTGTAATCAGCACTAGGGAATAAACCAAACTGTGATATTCTGCTGTCCTTCACTATGATAAACTCCCTGAAATAATAAATTCTTAAATAAAAGTGATTTCTCCTTTTTAAGAAAAAAATTTCTTAATTTCACTTAAAGAGAGTTCATTCCATGTTCACTTTCCCCTTTGGGCCTAAAATGGAATAGTATGCCACTGTGGAAGTGTATAGAATGGGGACATGCACAGTATAGAGGAAGATTTCTCTTTACCACAGTGTCTATTTTTGGTGGCATGCTCTCATACCTAACTTACTCACAGTGGTCTCCAGTTAATACAGGTTCTATCACTTTTTCATGATGCCACAAATTGATGCCATACTTTTAAAAAATGGGCCCTCATTGACATTGAATGTAAACTATGATGCAGAATCACCTATGTTTCTGTCATTAGTGAAGTTTTCTGTGTATATGTGCATGAGTGTGTATGTATATAACAAACTCAAGTAATTAATTTTTTAGAGAAACCATGAAATGATAAGTTTGACCAAAGCAAGGTTTTTTATAGGTATATAAGTGCAGATATTCTTAACTGAATTTATAATTCTAAGTATAGAATTATAAATTAACCTATTGAAAATACTGCATAGAGAGCTGTAATTGATGGCACATGCCTTATATCTCAGCATTATGGAGACAAAGGCAATCACATATCTATGAGTTGGAGTCCATTACACTCTACATACTGATTTTCAGACCTGCTAATCAATGTTTTTCAGAGTATGCTATTAGAATGAAATTGTGTAAAAACATATTTTGTTTCAATTTATCTATGCATAATAACATTATTTAAGGTAAATGAAAGAAAATTTTATTTCTGATATCATTATGTCTGAGGGTGAAGAAAATGACAGTGTTTATAAAAAATTATGTAGTTAATATTACAGATATTAAACCCAGTCAACTACTTACCATATTTGTTACCACTAACATGAGATAGGGTTGGTCACCTAGAATATGTCAGCCATAGAGAACCCCACTTTTCTTTACCATCACCTCACCTTCTCCTATCCCATTTCATTTATTCTCTTCCATTTCTTTTTTACTTCCTCTCATCCAGACACATTTTAATATCAAATTCAAACAATTCAGGATATAACAAAAACATATTAATAAAGAAGAGAGAACTAGCTTTGTTTTTAGAGTTAACTAAATTCACATTTTCTTCTTTTGTGGTTTGTTATTCTATGATAGTACACTCTACTGAGACACTCTGGAAATTCAGAGTCAATTGAATACTTCATATTAATGTCTTAACATATATACTAAAGGTATTTATTATGTTGATAAATGTTTTTGAGAAAACTGGCTTTTACTTAAATTTTGAAAGAATAGACATAGTAAGAGAAAAGTCCTAATTAATGAATACATATGTGCTTCCTAGATCGTATTTATCTTGGGAATTCTTTCTGTATAACTGGACAAAAATGCATTTCAATGCACAAACTGCATATTTTTTTTTTTTAAAGATTTATTTTATTTATTATACGTAAGTACACTGTAGCTGTCTTCAGACACTCCAGAAGAGGGAGCCAGATCGGATGGTTGTGAGCCACCATGTGGTTGCTGGGATTTGAACTTATCACCTTCGGAAGAGCAGTCGGGTGCTCTTACCCGCTGAGCCATCTCACCAGCCCCCAAACTGCATATTTTAATTGAGTGTCTTTTAATAGAAAGGAATAAAAATCTGTTGCATTGCTTTAAATAGGCAGACTAGAAATCTCATAATATCCAAGGAATTAAAATTCAGGAATTAAGGTATCATAAAAGGATATTAGAAATTAGAAAAATTAAAAAGCAAATATCTATCCTTAATCTCTCTCTCTCTCTCTCTCTCTCTCTCTCTCTCTCTCTCTCAGTCTACATAGTACTTTCTATGTCTTGTAGTGATTACATTATACCTAGTTATAACTTATTTGAATAAACAAAACTCTACCATTTTAAGTTACAGCACAAACAGCTAAGAGCTTCTCACACAGAATCTATGGCTAGCCAACTTTAGACTTCCACCTTTCTGCATTTTGAATCTATAACTCAGAATGTGAAGCTTGGTACTTTGTGTTCTACCAACACCACCAGACCTCTCAAATATTTGAGATGTTATCAGGTGTTGGTTCAATAGCTCATTTTTTAAACACTTGTCATTTTCAGATTAAAACTATTGCATTGACTGCTAACTTGTGTCCATTACCTTACATATCAAGGCTTGGCCATATTCACACTCATCAAGGAAGCAAAAGCAAACACATACCTAAGTTCAATACCTAAGAAAGAATAAAGAGAACAGAAGAAATGCTATGGTTAGGCAAGCAACCTTACTTAATTTTAAGGTCTGAAGTTGCCTAAGTCAGGGATAATTTGACTGCTGAAACCCACTAAGAAAAATGCAATAAAAGCCAACTTATTATATAAACATTGGATAGTGTTGAGGAATAGAAATGGAAAACAATATAAAACAAGCCTTATTGCAACTGTGTATTAGAAAAATATATAATCTTAAATTAAATAAACATCCATTGCGATGTCCTAGAGTTAATAGATTTATGTTTTTTCAAAAGTTTCCTCTGAAATACTGAGATGCTATTTTTATTATTCTATTTCAGTGAGGTGTCCATAATTGGTTGATTTAGTGCTATATGGAGCAAAAATATTGAATATATTAATATTTATATTATAATATATAAATATATAAAGTATAATATAAAGATATTATAATGTAGTTATATAAAATTAAAAATTACCACTGCTAAAGTGTGACTTAGAAAAATGAAAATATTTGCATTTCCAATATATGTATTAGCAAGATCCAAGAAATGATTATGTATTAATTATCTACTATATGCAGACATCCTATTTTAATTTTATTATACTTATTTAACAAACTGTCAAAATTAATCTGTTACAATTAAATTAGTTCCATCTCAAACTGTTAAGATTTAAGACTTAAATTTCAAATGTCTAAGTGAGATTATGGTAAAGAGATGACAAACTTTCAAATGACCCGCTTATTTGATGAGAAAATGGCTCAATAGATGAAGGTGACTACACTAAGTGTGATAACCTGAGTTTAATATTCATGGCCTACTTAGTATCAGGAAAGAGCTGAATCCCACAAATTGTCCTATAATCTCTATTTATACACTGTACTAAATGTACTTCTTCACCATCCCCCAACATACTACATAAATAAAATATAAAGTGAACTTTTTTTTTCAATTTAGGAAAAAAAAAATTCTAAAATATCTTGTCCTACACAGTAGCATTTATCTTTTGAAATCCTAACTACTAGTGTAATGATTTTGGAAGAGTACTTTCTAGAAAGTACATATGTCAAGATGCAGTACTTCCTATGTATCAATATGTTTAGAAGAGATGCTGAAATTGCTAGCGGTTTCTTTTCCCTACCATGGGAGATTCAACAGCAATACAGACTTTTGTATCAGAAAGAGGACCTAACCAGGTAGAGTATGTATAAACAACTTTCTCTTGGATTCCCTAGCTACTAAAGATTTGATAAATATTTAAGATCTGGTTAAACCACTCTTGCTATAATATATTGGCTATAATTGCCCAAGGTATTAAAACTGTGTTGATAAAGTTGTTATTATTTTTATTGAAAATAGATTTTTTAATCTGTGTATTCTGATGTTTGGTTGTTCTTCCACCGTTCCTCTCAGATTTCCTCACTTCCCTATCCAAAAAAAAAAAAAAAAAAATGTACATCCTTTTCTTTTTCCTATCATTAGGAAATACACAAGCATTAATAATAATAAATAATAATTAATTAATAACAACAATAATAAATTTAGATAAAATAAAATTAAACCCAAATAGGACAAAGCAGAGAAATAGAATAAAGACAAAGAAAAAGCCCAAGAAATACACATGTATGTATATATATTTGACACATTTACACACACAAAAGTGCAATAGAAACACAAAACTGGAAGCAATAATATAATAATATGTATGCAAACAATGAGAAAGGAAGGAAAAAACGGCCCCATTTAAGCATTGTGGAAAAAACATCTCCAAAAGTGCCATTCACAGCCTTTAATTGGCCATCTACTTCTGGGCATGTGACCTAGACTTCAGCATGGTTTGCGAGATTCTATTGCACAAAACTAAACTTTCACTTGTGAATGTTTGTCAGTTGGAGCTAGTGTCTGAGTAATGGGTGGGTACTTATGGCCAGTTCCCTCTTTGCACTGAAACCTTGTTCTGGCTTGGACCTGTACAAGCCTTGTACATGACTCCACATTTTCTGTGAGTTCATATGTATATCATTCCTGTTACGGTTAGAAGACCCTGTTTCCTTGACACTTTCCATCTCCTTAGACTCACAATCTTTACCCCTCCCCTTAAGATTTCCTTAAGCCTCCAGTTATGGGATTTGATGAAGATATTCCATTTAGAAATGAGTAGTCTAGGGTATCTCATTCTTAGCACATTGTCGATTTGTGAGTCTTTTTGTTCACATCGACAGTATTAGAAAACAAATAGCATACTCACATGATCCTTGAAGTTACAGACCAATCTGGATAGACAGATTATGAAGATTCTTGAGATATGTAGGCTCTGACATAGAGACTTTAATATATACTTCATGTGGTTATTTTGAAAATGAAGTTAAAATACTTCATTTTGAAATGAAGGTTCAATAATACTAAAGAAAATAAAAGATAGAAGGTGTTTTCCCACGATTCTGTCTTTCTCTTCGCCATCTTTCCCCCTGCCAGCCAACGTCTATCACCATGAAGGTTGAGCAGTTCCGGCGGATATAAGATCTACCCAGAACATGGGTGGCGCTATGCCTGGACCAATGGGAAGATTTTCTAGTTTCTTAATGCAAAATGTGAGTCTGCATTCCTTTCTGAAAGGATTCCTCGGCAGATAAACTGGACTGTTTTCTACAGAAGAAAACAAAAGAAAGGACAGTCCAAAGAAATTCAAAGGAAAAGAATGCGCCATGCAGTCAAATTCCATCAAGCAGTCACTGGTACATCTCTTGCTGATAGCCAAGAGGAATCCAAAAGCAGAAGTTAGGAAAGCTCAGAGAGGGCTGCCAAGGAAGCAAAAGAGGCTAAGCAGGCATCAAAGAAGATAGCAATGGCTGCTGCCAAGGCTCCCTCAAAGGCAGCAAATAAACACAAGTTTGTGAAGCCTGTGAAGGTCTCTGCTCCCAGAGTTGGTGGGAAATGCTAATCGGAGTATTAACAAGAGAGAGAGAGAGAGAGAGAGAGAGAGAGAGAGAGAGAGAGAGAGAGACTTGTGTCGTCAGGATTGGCTGACTGCCCATTACCTCAAGTTACGCCCTGGGATGGGCAGTGACTTACAAGGCTTTGTCACAAGCACATGCACACTGAACTTGTTTGTTTGTCCCAGGATGGGGTTGGTGACAGGATGTCGGCACCATCTTGGAATGGCGGCAGAACCAGCTCGGGCTCGGCTCTCTACATCTCCCCCTTTCTATTTTATTTAAAGGTCTGGCCTAGTGATGAGTAGTACATAGTTGTTGCCAGTATAAGGAGTTTAAACCCGATCAAGCCGACACCCTTTTGCTGGGAGTGTCAGTGATCATGGGCTCAATTTTTATGGCATCTTTTCACCCTACCAAGTCCTCTGGGTGCAAGGGCTAAAAAGGAGAAAGGGTGCCACCATGATGTGTCGTCACTAGCCTTACCCGTCACTGGGAAAACTTCTCACCACTAGGTCCCTATCTTAGGTTGGTCTAGTGTGCACATTCATGAAATGGCCAGGCAACAACTCTGCAAAATTACTCTAGGGTGAGTGCCAATTTTTAACCTTTATGATTTTAACATGCTGAGCCACATATTGGGAGAGGCTCCTTGTTCTATGATTTTAACATGCTGAGCCACATATTGGGAGAGGCTCCTTGTTCTAGTGCTGCGAGCGCTTGAGCAGTCACCACTTTGTCACGTTTTTGTTGGGTTCTGAGCTTGCAAACTACCCAAAACAGAAGCACAACACCACAGCTGAGGGTAATGCAGAATAAGGCAACTCCCACCCACTCCTTAAAGAAAGAAAAGGCTAAGGATATCCAGGAAGAGAAGTCCCCAAAGGCAATGGGTTTCAGCTGAGTCTCATTGAGTCACCCAATCTGCAAGAGAAGCCCTCTGGAGAGCTGCTCCGCCCTCAACGACCAACTCCCTCCAAGATAGTCCGACAGAAGACGGCTTCATCCTGCGATTTAGCAGAATGAGCAGAACCAGTCGTTGGGAGGTCCATCTGGGAATCATCTTCACGTGCCAAGATTCTTCCTGTCAGTCGATTCTGGCAACCAAAATGGATTGTCTTCTTCCTGTGGGAAAACACAAACAGCTCCCCTGGATCTTATCAAAATAGGATCCGGGCCTTTCCATTGACCAGTCAAGACATCCTTCCATTTGACCATTTCTTTTGGCCTATCAGGCTCTAGACAATGAGGGTCGGCTGCAGTATGGCCTTTACTGTCAAGATTTTAAAAATTAAGTGTATAGAGAGGCATAGAAACGGTTGCCCTTGGCACTGAGGGTAGAGCCTCCTTGACTCCCCCTTTTTGTTTCATTAAATAAGATTTAAGAGTGCGATGGGCACGTTCTATAATGCCTTGTCCTTGAGGATTGTATGGTAGACCCGTTAGATGGGTCACCTCCATTTGGCGACAGAATTGTCCAAACTTCTGAGAAGTGTAAGCTGGTCCATTGTCAGTTTTAAGAATTTTGGGTTTTCCCCAAGCACTACATGCCTCAAGGCAATGCTGAATAACATGTGTTGCCTCCCCCCCCCCCTTAAGGGTGTGACAGAGATAATTAAACATTGTATCAATTAGAAAAATTTCTGAGACCCTTTCCGGACTTGTTCATATCCCCATGCTTGAAACGACCTCAGCACTATTCAAACATTATTAAATATCCTGATGGCCTAGCCCTCTGCGCCACCTCTCGCCAAATGGTGAGGTTTTGATATAGTGCTGTCATCCTGCAAATCCCATTCTTCGTGGTGTCCTACAAATTCATCTAAAAGACATAGCCCTGGTTTAATTGAAAGACCTAAAAAAATCCTAGTTTATACCTTTTAGTTTAGAAGTTGATTCCCTTTGACTCTCTCTATTTACTCAAATTTCTCAGAAACTAAACTTCAAAAAACATATGAGAGCAACGATGGAGATTAAAGTAGTACTATTAAAAATGATTGTGATGACATTAAAGTTTAAAAAAGAATTATAATGTATGTAAACTAACATTTTTATCTTTTATGAATGCAAAAATTCTTAGTGGCTCAGACACCTGTGCAATCAAGATGCTATGAAATTTCTTTGAACTCTAAATTTGGGTTTGATACAGCCCATTTGTTTAAAGTGTTTAATAACGTATGCACTAATTACTTGTTTAAACCCACACTGACTGGCAAGCTTTCTGTTATCACTGATAAAATATAGATCACCCCGAATATTTATGCATAATTTGCATATGAGTGACATTTATGAATAACACAAACTTAATTTGTTAGTGAAATAAAATTAAAAAGTGTCTTCATATGCTTTGCTGAAATGATTAGTGGGGGTCATTAATCAAATAAGTTTCTTTTGTTCTTTATTTGATGGCAGATGAATGAATAAAGGTACAGGGAAAGGGTATTTGCTTAGTCGTGGGCTTTCAATGAAAGGAGTTAAATTTTAATGAGCTAGGTAATTTCAAAGCATAAGATACTCTGTTGCATTAAACCATTTTCAAAAACCTTTCTTAGCATCTTTGTATCAAGAAGCTACAGAAAATTATGTCCTGTTGGATTTGTCCTTTAAGTTTCTAGAATATTTTTGTTGAGCTTTTATATTTTGAGCAAATAATTACATCCTTTGTGTATGTAAATGGTTTTGTTTGATTAAGACATCTGAAAATGGCATGTACAAATCATTGATACATAGGAAACTTTGGTTTAACACTAATGAACCTACACAAATTTTGTCTGAGGAACTTAGTGAAAAATCACTTAATCAATTTCTGTTGCTATGTCTCCCTTTTCATTTCTGATTTTGTTAATTTAGATATGTCTCTGGGCTCTTTAGTTAGTTTGTCTAGTGATTTATCTATCTTGTTGATTCTCTCAAAGAACCAGCTACTGGTTTTGTTGATTCTTTGTATAATTCACTTTGTTTTTATTTAGTTGATTTCTGCCTTGAGTTTGACTACTTCTTTCAGTCCACTCCTCTTGGGTATGTTTGCTTCTTTTTGTTCTAAATCTCTCAGGTGTGCTATTAAGTTGCTAGTGTAGGATCTCTTCATTTTCTTTACCAGGGCACTTAGTATTCTGTACAAGGCCATTTTTCAGATATGGCCAGAAAAATCCCCCTGTGTTTAGGACACTTTTCTGATAAAGACACTGTGCAGATAGAGACAGAGAGAATGAATATATGCTGAGAAAGACAGTCTCCCAAATTTTGCTGACTTTTAATAACAAGGTTCCCCATCAGTTTGCTTTCTGGGTTACTTTACTCAGTATAATATTTTGTAGTTCAATACATTTGCTGGTAAAATACAAAATTATGCATTGTGTAAATTCAGTAAAATATGTAATGGGAAAAAGCAATATTTGTTTTGATGATGATGATGATATAGTGCCAATTTTCCACTATCTTAAGTAATTTGCCTTTGAAATCAAAACTATCTTTATGTAAACTAGGTTTTTACTAATATGATATCCATGGTCCTTTCCCTGATTTAAAATAAAAACTAGAAGAAATTCATAGTTACTTTTCTTTACTGTGGTCGTTTAAATGGAATTTCTTTCCTCTGTGTCAAGCATGAGTTGCTTAAAATTTACTTTTGGTTTTTAAAAGGCAGCACATGAAAAAAGCAATGCATTTTTTCAATAAAATACAAATATTTTGCCTTTATACGAGGCAAACCATTTTTCTGCCAATTTCTGTATATCATTTTATAGTATGCATATATACACATTTAATGTGAGAATAAACAATATTGTAATATTAAGTGAGGCATAAATGTCATGCTTGCAAACTTCTCACAACTTCCTTCAGAGAAATTAGAAAGGGCAGAGTCCCTCAAAGCTCTGATTATTCAAATTTTTCTCCAGACTTTTCTGTAGTCCATTGACCAAGCCTGCTCAGTCAGTCAACAGTTTCTCCAGCTCAGGAGTGAGGATTGAAAAGAAAAAAAGACAGTTAGACAACATTGTAGCATAAGTGCAGTCAATTCTGAGACTGAAGGCAAATTTAATTTTCCCAATCTGATTTTTTATACCATTTTAATTACATGTAAGTATTAAGGGTGAGCAATACAATAAGGAAATAACAAGGCACTAAGCATAGTTCTGGGATTATTGGCATGACAGTTGTTTAAAAGGACTTGTCATAATGACCAAACTGCTTGAGCCCACTTCCCAATCCAAGCCCAAAATCTTGCCTGAAGGCTACTTCTTTTGTTGTACCCTAAGAATAAATTCCTGCCTTACCCTACTTCCCTATTATAGCCTAAAGTTAGATTCTTGCCAGAACTTACTTCCTTATAATGCCCTAATGCCAGATTCCTGCCCGAGTTTACATCCCTGTAATGACCAATGTCAGACTCCTGCCAAGCAACATCCCCAAAGGCCCTCCACAGTACAGGATTGAAACATTTAAGGGAAATAGAATTTGTTGTTTCTACAATCATAAATCTTTAAATCAAATTGAAAGTATATTTTATTTTTATACTTTAGAAATACATTTTATTTCCTGTTTTGTTGTTTTCTGAAGTATACTCATTGGTAACAATGGCAGAATGGCCTAGCATGCTGGCAAACAGCTTTTATCTAGCTCTTGGGAGGCAAAGGTAGAAAGATCTATATGAATTTCAAGTCAGCACTGTCTATATAGGGAGTTTCTGGAAAACAGATCTACATGAAGGGATCCTATATCAACAACATACATAAATAAAATAAATTCTTAAAAAATTAAAAAGAATGGGGTATAAGAAATTATATTTGTGTGATCACTCATTGTGTGCTTTGTACTAAGAGCAATCATGAATGATATATTTGCTTTTTATTTTCAAAGAATTTAGATAAATAATCTAACATGTTATGAACATTTAAAAATTAGAATATCCAGCAAATCTACTCCTGATTCTTTTGTTTTATTTTGTTTTGTTTTGTGCTTTTGTTTATGAGAGAAGATAGTGTATATAAGTGTGGAAGTCAGGGGATAGAGATTTGCCTGTGTCCACATATCCAATGCTGAGAATTCTAGTCTGAGCAAATACATATGGAATCTTTACTTGGGTTTCCAAGGACTGACCTCAGGTCTTTGTACTTCCAAGGCCCTTGTGTTACCCATCTCCAACTCCTCAACTGTATGTTCCTTAAGTGTTTATTCATTACACAAATAACTACACTACTTCTAGGATTTATAATATTGCATTTTAATGTGTAATATATGTAATTTTACCTGTATGTTTATAGGAATGTAGCCATATGAAAATAGTCATATATCTGTCAATTGTATAGAATTTCTTTACAATATTAGTACCATAATATGTGTCATTCATCAACCTGTTTTATTCATTTACTAGACATACATATAATTTTCATATAAAATGACATTTTAGTTTATAGTGTGAAGTTATATAAAAATTTTATTAAGAATTTCATGTAATAGACATTTTCCTCACCTAAATATTTCTACTGAGAAAAACCACAGGGATGTGATTTAAGTATATGCAAACTCATCCATGTGCCCATGCTTGCAGAGTAGTTTCATACATGTGAAATAAAAATATAATGCAAGTTAGTATTTATCTATTTAACATTTTAGCATTATACTAACTCAAATCACTGCCAATTTATGTAATAATATTCTTTAAGCACATATAAATGTAATAAAGACTGTAATGATAAAATTTTCAAACCTAGGGTAACTTTGCTTAGTAAATAAAAGATTTTCAATTAACTGTGTGGAATATGACATTTAGCACAAGATGGGGTATGCCTACAGGTAGTCTTCAACATTTTGCTTCTAATCTCACATTCATCTGAGGCTGTACCCACCTTCCCACAAACACTTCAGCTTTGTTCAGGAAAGATGATGGCAAGAAACACTGAATTCTTTAATCCACTTCAGAATTTAGGAAGTAGAACAGATGCTTTTCATATAGATACTAAAGTTTGCTTTTGTGTAATGATATTTCAAATTTACTACACTCAGAGTAATAGGGTGATTCTGAACATTTAAGCACTTGGTAATGTGTTTCAATCATGCAAAACTTCTCAAATATACATCATTGTTATTGTTAGCAAAAATATACTACAAAATTGATAAAATATTAAATTTAGTAGAGGTTGCTTATTTTTTCCACTTNGCTCAATAATTTTTCAACAGACTTGCCATTTGCCCTCTGAAATTAAATTCTTGTTGTCTAACTTGCTTTGAATTTGATGATTTTTCTTACTCTTCAATCAAAGTCAGAATTTTTTATTCATTGTGGATTCCTTCAAAAGTCTGAGAAGTTTAATTAAGCATATAAATCCATTTTGGAGATCTGATAATAAATGGTAAGGCGTACGCCTTTAATTCCAGCACTCGGGAGGCAGAGGCAGGTGGATTTCTGAGTTCAAGGCCAGCCTGGTCTACAGAGTGAGTTCCAGGACAGCCAGGCCTATACAGAGAAACACCGCCCCCCCCCAAAGGAATTAAAAATACATATAAATAAGGAAAGTGATGTATACATTTTTCTAAGGAATAATTTTCTCCAATAAGTTCATGAAGCTCAGGATTATGTCTTTCCCCAATATGGGATAGTACCATTTCTACCTCTCATTAATCACAGTTACCATCCCCAGCTACAGTATTAAAAGTTAATTTAGAAAGAAGACAAAAAAATCGTATGTATGTTAACATAATGTACACATAAGTGAATTTTAAGTGATTACTAGAGATATATTTTTTGATTTTCACTTTCCCAAATTAGCACAAAAATATTTTTAACTGATTATTAACAACCTTAATTACAGTAGGTGGTTAATAAATTAAATAAAAGTGTCTATGTTTCTCATCACTGAAGCCATAGAGCACAGATTCACATTCACTCCATTGTGCAAGTTCCAAATTACTCCAGAACAAAAAAGATTGTTGATTTATCACTATTTCAAAGTTTATGGAGGCTTTGGTGATGATTTCTCATTTAGCTAGATCAAATATGTACATAAAGTTTAATGATTACAATTTTAAATCTTTCCAGGGAACTTGATAAATAGTCGCAAGGTAAAATAATAAATAAGTAAATAAATAAATAAGTAAGTAAATAAATAAATAAATAAATAAGATATAATATGAAGAGAATAGACAAGAAAATGAAAAGTGAACACATTAATGTGTACAAACTATATTTTCTTAGAAACAAATTTCAGAATGCTGAAGTTTTCTGGACACTGCCTGTTCATAGTGGAAGTCTCTGTAGTTCTGTTGGAATATCTCCTGGCATAGATACCATGCTACCATTCATTTTCCTGTTCATCAATTCTGCACTTTGACTCAGAGGCACTATCATAATATATTATTAAAAACAGGAATCATGGATTGAAAAGGTCTTTCAAAACAATTATATATTTTTACATTCAAATCAACTAAATATTCTAAGTACCAATTCATAAAGTAGGATGTTCACTCAGGGCAACAGTTTTGTTTTACAAACTAAAAAACACTCTTGAGTGAGGAATGAGGTATATCAGATCCAGAATAATAAATATAATATATCTTCACCTATACATTTATATGTGGAAGTTAGCTATTAATATTCAATATTAGCTATAAGGACTGTGTGGACATATGCATCTCATTGTGTGAGTGGACTGGAGGTGTTGGGGCAGTGGGACGACTGAGGGAGTAGAGGTAAGGGCAACAGAATAGGAAAATCAGGTGGGGCAGGGGAAGGGATAAGGTGTTGAGAGAGAAAGTCTGCAAGGAAAGACAGCTAGAATTGAGGGATGCTATGGAAACCTAACACAGTGGAAAATTCCCCAAATACATGATGACAATCCTAGTGAAGTCTCTAAATAATGAAGGAGTCAGAATCCCATCTTGAAATCAAATAAAACCCCCAGTACCAGTACTGGGACTGGTTATATTCAATTGATTTGTTGGCCAAAAGAGTTCTCATGGAATTTCCTAAATAATGGAGTGCCACGGACCGGGCCTAGTCGCCCCCCTCAATCCTTGGGAATCAGGGGTTCGAACAGATGGGCATGGAGTCAGCGGAATTGGGGTGACAAAGTAGTGTGGATCTGAGTGTAATTTGTCACATTGAGCATTAGACCTTTTATACAGAAGAAAATGGGAAAGTTAGGTGACACACCAGCAAGATATAAATAGGTTACTAGAGGTTACTGGATTCTTACACAAAACAGAGGAATGCAAACACAGAAGGACTGGCAGGAACCAACTGGGATAAGATTCATTGTTAACAACTGGGATCAAAAACAACTCTACCTAAGGTCCACTTAATCTTAGAAGCCATAGTTCCTATTGTAGCCTATTGTATAGTTCACCTTCCCCCTAGGCCATTGTAAATACTTGTATCTGGGTGTAACTCAGCTAACTATAGTTCTAAGTATCTAGTCTGCTTCTTCCTCAGGTCACAAACTTCCTTATTCCTAGATAGAGGTAAATTCCTGTGTAGGGCGGTGACTTGGCTATCCATGCTCAGGGTCAGATCAAGGACTGCCTGGAATCTAACTTAGCTATATGTCAAAAATTCAATCCTCAGAAGCACTTATAATGAAAAATATTAAGGGAAAGCACACAGATCCATTTACCAACTAAAGGAAGGACATTGGAGCATTCTTTATGCAGGATGCCACGATTCCAGGAGACTGAGTTTCCGTGAACTTTTAGTCTCAGGACTGTGCCCAGAATTTCCAGCCTGACAGGTGGGTCATTACTGGAGTGGATATAGCAATGGAGTCTCTTAAAATATAATAGGATACTTCTTCCAAACTGAAAGCAAGGTCAGGCTCACAACTCACTGAACATGAACACTGGTCTCTTGCCTGCATAGGACCTTTACTTCTATCTTCTAGTATCTTTGGTATGGAAGAGTATTCTACTGGTTACTAAATGAGAAATGTAAATAGCTACCTAGCCACAAAATCTTTGACCTACAATGATGTTCTGCCTCCAAAATATGCCAGGACAATAGTGGCACAGAGCTTTTGGGAATACATAAGAAATATTTGATTTGATTAAGGTCCACTCTATTGGGTGGAACCCATTCCAAACATAACCTAGGTGACCAAGATCCAGAGACTAGATAGCTTAGGTACCTAGGATAAAATCAAACACTATTGATCTTAGAGAGAAAAAAAAAAAAAAGTAGTGACAAAGTCACTTCTGATGATATTCCTATTTGTATTCTGCTTTACACACAGATCAGTTCCTCAATCCACTAGCATCAGAGAATATCCTCCTGCAGCAGATGAGAAAACATATAGTGATGCACAGACAGACATAACACAGAGAATTACCTTAGAATGCATAGCTCTATATAGAATTTCTCCATTGAATCTCTCCTCTAATTGCTCAGGGAACATGATGGAAAAGGAGGCAGAAAGAGTGGGAGAACAGAAGGAATGAAGGATGCCAAAAAAAACAAGACCCACTAAATCAACTGAGAAAGGTTCGTGTGAACTCACAGTGACTCAAGCCTAACACACGGGGAACACGTTTTTCTATATAAGGTCCTTTGCATATATACTACTGCTTTCACTTTAGCTATTTTTGTAGAACTCCTGAGTATATAAATGTGTGAATCTTTGATTCTTTGCCTGTTCTTAGACAATTTTCTTTATATTGGTTTACCTTATTCAACTTGGCATGATGATTTTTTGCTTTTATTTTCTATGTTATGCTATGCTATGCTATGCTATGCTATGCTATGCTATGGTGTGCCATGACATTTTATATTGTTATCTTTTAGAAGCCTGTTGTTTTCTAGTTAGAAACAGAAAGGGCATAGATCTGGATAAGAAGGGAGGAATAGTGGAAGTAGAAACTTTAATAAGAATTTCTTGTGTGAAAAAGAGCATTTATTTTCAAAAAGGAAAATCAAATCTAGTAAATGAAACACTAAAAATGACATGTGAACATCTTGATTAAATAAATTAATTTAATGATAGTTTGCAGCAAGAAAATAATGTAAAAAAGTAAATCTAACATGATATTTTAACAACTAACTTGAATAAAATAAGATATGATAGATTTATTAACAATGTCTTCTTTAGCATATGTTCTGGAAAAAATAAAGACAATGATATAGGAGAATTTCTGTCCAAAAATTAGCTGTGTTTTCATCTTCTAATCAATATGGAAACAGTCTCTTTAAGCCTCTTCTAAAAGAGCTCAGCAAGTGCAACTCTATAAAAGGCATTAGTGTAATAACCAAAAATATTAGAACTATGACAGAGAAATAATCTCAACATGTAGACATAAACTTTCTGAGAAACATGCTAACAACTCTGGAAATAGGGGCTAGAATTGACCAATGAGATCATATTAAATCACAAAGCTTCTACTCAGCAGAGGAAACAGTGATCCAATTTAAAAACTATAGAATAGATTCACAGATTTTTTTTTTTAATTTTCCATTGAAGTCTCTTCCAGGAAACTTCTATAGCTGATAAATATTTCCAGCAGAGTAACGGGGTACAAAATTATTGCACAGAAATTAGTAACTTTTCTATATATAAATGAAAAGCAGACTGAGAAATAAAGTAAGGAAACAATACCTTTCACAATAGCCTTAAGTAAATGAACATCCTTCCAAAAGCAATCTATAGACTCTGCACTTCCTATAAAAATTCTAACATAATTGTTAAAAGAAATTTAAAGAATAATTTTCAGCTTCATAAGGGAACATGAAAACCAAAGATATCTAAAACATTCTTTAAAAGTAAAAGAACTGCTGGAGGTATCACCATTCCTTACCTCAAAATGCACTACAGAGTTATGGTAATAAAAAAAAAAAAAGCATGGCATTGGCATACAAACAGACACACAGGTCAACAAAATTGAATTTAAGACTCGGACAGAAGTCCACACACCTACCGGTACCTATTTTTGATAAAGAAACTAGAAATACACACTGTAAAAAACAGTCACTATCTTCAAGAAATGGTGCAGCATCAGAAAGCTAGAGAACTGAATATAACAAAATACAAACAGCTTCATATTTATCACCCCTACCCAAAAGTCAAGTCTGAATATATGCAGAATATCAAGGTAAAGGCTGATACAACGACTCTCACAATAGAGATTGTGGGGAATAGTTTTGAACTCACTGGCTCATGGAAAGACTTTCTGAACAGGACATTGATATAGACATGAAAAGCAACAAGAAATGTGGGATCTCATGAAACTGAAAAAGCTTCTGTGTGGCTATCACGGAACTTGGCATATTCCGGAACTGGAAAATGTTTATGCCAACTGTACATGTGATAGTGGTCTAATATGAAAAATATAAAAAGAACTAAAAAAAAACAAAAAAAAAAAAAACGAAGTATCAAGAACAGAAATAATCCTATTAAAAACGTGGTACAAATCTAAACAGAGAATTACCAAGACTAAAAATCACCTAAAGAAATGTTTAGCACCCTTAGTCATCAGGGAGATGAAAATCAAAACTACTTTGTGATTTCACATTATACCAGTCAAATGGCCAAGATAAATAAAAACAAATGACAGCTCATAAAGGTGAAGATAGGAGGTAAGAGGAACACTTATCCGTTGTTGATGGGAGTACAAACATGTACAGCCACTATGAAAATCAGTGTGACAGTTCCTTAGGAAGCTGGGAAGAGATCTATCCTAAGATAGAACTATACTGTCTTGGAGTAATACCCTAAGAACTGTATAACATACTATAGAAATATTTGGTTATTCATGTTCATTGCTGCTCCATTCAGAGTAACCAGAACTTGGAAACAGTGTGAATGTCTATCAACACATGAATGGATAATAAAAATATGGTACATATACACAATTGGATAGTTCTACCTGTTAAAAAATAACAAATAAAATGATAAAATTTAGGAGTTAAAAGAATTCTGAGCGAGGTAACAAAGGCCACAAAACAAAACAAGACAAAACAAAACAAAATATATTGTTCATTTATATATGGATGCTAGCTTTAAGCCTTCAATTGGCATCCTAATGTCCATAAACCCACAGAAGTTAGGAACAAAGTAAGGAACTGGGGCAGGGGGTGAGGAACTCCTAATATACAAAATTGTAGAAAATATAGTAATGAGATGCAAGGTGGTAGGGATCAGGAGTGTGAGGGTCAAAGTGGGATTGGGAAGAAATGGGAAGGAAAGAAGGAAGAGAAAAATAATAATAAGGGCAATTTTGGAGGCCATGTGGAGACCTACAACAGTAGAAGTTTCTCAAAACACACACACACATGAAAGAAAGATAGATGGAATCACTGAATAATAGGAGGAGACAAAATCACAACTTGACTTCTCTTGCCACCAAGTGAAAGAGTCCACTACCTAGAATGTGTCAACCTTGAATTGAATTGTTTTTAAAAGTCCTGTTGGAAACTACAAAAAACTGGAGCTATTTTCAAGGCTGTTCATAGCTTTTGACAACTATTAGGCTCTAAAGGTGAAGATAACACCAACACACATCTCAGTGAACAGAGAGTAATTAAGCTGGTGGTTTCTTAGAGTTCACACATACTGACAAGTTTTCATGATACTGAAAAGGACTGTACAAAATTTCAGAAGAGAAAGCTAAATGTCAATTCCACTTGAAACCCTTCCACCTAAAATGGGAACTTATTTGTATGGTATGTTGTTGTAATAATGGCATAAAAGTTGTGGTTGCAACCAACTACTATCTGACTGCATTTAAGGCTCACTGCATGAGATGAAACCCATATCTGACTCTGCTTGTGGGGGCAATAACATAAGATTGTGGAGCTAGGTTCAAAGCAAATACTACTTTTCCTCTAAACGAATAAAACAGTACAATGATTCCTTATGACACTCTTTTATATTCATAGATCAGTCTATCTAAGCCAGTAGCTGCAAGCGATCCTTTTTACTGAAGATGGAAACAAATAGAGAGGCCTATAACTAGACAATGTATAGAGAGTGTAGGACCTTGGAATTCTTTTTTTATTGGATATTTTCTTTATTTACATTTCAAATGTTATCCCCTTTTGTTTTTTCCCCTCCAAAAACCCTCTATACCCTCCCCCTGCTCATCAACCCTCCCACTCCCACTTCCTGGTCCTGGCATTCCCCTATACTGGGGCATCGAGCCTCCACAGGACCATGGTCCTCTCTTCCCATTGATGCCAAACAAGGCTATCCTCTGCTACATATGTGGCTGAAGCCATGGGTCCCTACATGTGTACTCTTTGGTTGGTAGTTTAGTCCCTGGTAGCTCTGAGGGTACTGGTTGGTTCATTTTGCTGTTCCTCCCTTCAGCTCCTTGGGTTCTTTCTCTAGCTCCTCCATTAGGGACCATGTTCTCAGTCCAGTGGTTGGCTGAAAGCATCCACCTCTGTATTTGTCTGGCACTGGCAGAGCCTCTCAGGAGTCAGCTATATCAGGCTCCTGTCAGCAAGCCCTTGTTGGTATCTGTAGTGGCTATTCCTGGTTGTCAACTTGACTATATTTGGAATGAGCTACAATCCAGATTTGGAAGGCTCACCAGTGACCCTAACCTGGAGGCTTGGATATAGAAGTCTCTGATTCTGGACCTTGGTATGGAGGTCTTGATAGCATACCGGCTATGGATTCCAGAAGATTAAGACAGAGAGTTCTCCGAGCTCAANAGGACACTGGAAGAAGGGAGACTAGCACTCGCTCCTTCGCCTGTTCACCGTGTGGGACTGAGTAACTGCTAGATCCTTGGACTTCCATTCACAGCTACTACTGAACCATTGTTGGGAATTGGGCTGCAGACTGTAAGTCATCAATAAATTCCTTTACTCCGTAAGTTCTGTGACTCTAGAGAACCCTAACTAATACAGTATCCAAAATAGTGTCAGTGTTCGTTGACTATATATAGGATGAATCTCCAAGTGAGACAGTCTCTGGATGGCCTTCCCCCAGTCTCTATTTCATACTTTGTCACTGTATTTCCTGTAGCCAGTATTCATTCTGGGTTAAAATTTTGGAGATAAGTGGGTGGTAACATCCTTTAACCAGCAGTCTTGCCTAGACTCTGGATATGGTCTATAGGTTCCCACCCCCCTTTTTTGGGCATTTCAGCTAATATCATCCCTGTTGGGTCCTAGGACCCTCTTTCTTTCCTGGCATCAGGGACTTTCTGGTGAATAACCCCAATTTCCCATCTCTCATTGCTACACACCTCTGTTCAATTTTCTGATCCTCTGTATATCATCACTGTTTCTTCACATACTTGGCCTTTTTGATTATAAAACTTCTTACAATCTGTGGGTTGTATTCTAGGTATTCCGTACATTTTTGGCAATTAATTACTTAACCATAACTACCTACCATGCATGACATTTTGGATCTGAGTTACCTCACTCAGGATGATATTTTCTAGTTACATCCATTTGCCTGCAAAACTCATGTCGTCCTTGTTTGTACTAGCTGACTAGTATCCCGTTGTCTAAATGAACCACATTTTCTGTATCTATTCTTCAGTGGAACGGCATCTGAATTGTTTCCAGCTTCTGGCTATTACAAATAATGCTGGTACAAACATAGTAGAGCACATGTCTTTGTGGTATGATGGGGCATCTTTTGGGTGTTCAGGTAGAACTAGTTCCAATTTCTGAGGAGCTGCCAAATTGATTTCCAGAATGGTTCAACCAGCTTACAATCCTACCAACAATGGATGAGTGTTTCTCTTTCTCCACATTCTTCCCCCAGCATCTGCTGTCACCTGAGTTTTTGATATTAGCCATTCTATGATGGGTGTGAGGTGAAATCTAGCATGTGGCCTTCAATGGCATCCCCAATGGAGGAGTTAGAAAAAGAACTAAAGGAGCTGAAAGGGTTTGCACTTCATAGAAAGAACAATAGTATCAATCAATCAGACCCCAACACCTCCAGTGACTAAACTACCAACCAAGGAGTAACATGGAGGGACCCATGGCTCCAGCTGCATATGTAGCAGAGGATGGCTTGTTGGTCATCAGTAGCAGGAGAGGCTCTTGTCCTGTGAAGGCTTAATATCCCAGTATAGGGAATTACAGGGTGGGAAGGTAGACTGGGTGGGTAGGGAAACAGCCTCATAGAAGCAGGAGGAGGGAGAATGGGATAGGAGGCTGGAGGGGGGTGGGCATAAACTGGAAAGGGACAACATTTGAAATGTAAATAATAAAAATATCCTATAAAATAAGATTAAAAATAATTCCCTTAAGTCTTATTTTATTGCGATATATTTTTTGTGAAAAGTAGTATATTAGTAATATTTGTGTGTGTGTGTGTGTGTGTGTGTGTGTGTGTGTGTGTGTGTGTGTGTGTAGCTACCAAGTTTCAGGTTCTTTGTCACCTAAGACATGTCTGATATGTTTCTTCTCATGGAGTGGGCATTAAGACAAATGAGATACTTGTTGCTTGCTGCCACAAGCATCATGCCAGCATTGCACTAGCATATCTTGAAATTAGGACACTGTTGTAGACCAAATTGTTTGTGCTATGTTGGTGTTTATGATATTATTTGTTGTTGCTGCTGTTGTTAGCATGTAGAGTAATATCCTGTACCAAAGATTCTTCATGTCAGGATGAGTATCTCTTTAAGGTACCTTCCCCTGTTTAATGGGTTGTGTAGGTGCTGTTTTAAGCTGACAGTTTGTGGGGAATAGCTGCCTGCATTGTTTGGAGATTTCCATGAGACTCCTTTAACCAACAATTCAATTAGATTTAACCCAAATACCAGTACTGGAAATTTTCTTTCTTGACAAGAATGTTCAGTTGTTACTCTTGTTTCCCCATTATCTGGAAGTTTCCATTAAGATTGCCTTCATATATCAATATACTTTAGGGATATTTTTACTGTATTAGGTTTCCATGCTACCTTTCAACTTCCCGTTAGTTTTAGCTATCTGTCTTTTTATTCCATTCCTTGTCTTCCTCTTCCCTCTCAGTCTTCACCTGCTCTTCCCATTTTGGCAACCAAATCCATCCAAAACATCTTTCTGCATTTTTATATTCCTAAAAAGATCTATATGTTTCCCTAATTTCTTACTTTATAGCTAGCCTCTTTGGTTATACAGAGTATAATCTTGACTATCATATACTTACATGCTACTTTCCCCTTATAAGTTAATACATGCCATATATTTTTTTTATTATTTTTTATTAGATATTTTCTTCATTTTCATTTCAAGTGTTATCCAGAAAGTTCCCTATACCCTCCCCCCTCCCGGTCCTGCTCCCCTACCCACCCGCTCCCACTTCTTGGCCCTGGCGTTCCCCTATATTGGGGCATATAAAGTCTGCATGACCAAGGGGCCTCTCTTCCCAATGATGGGATATTTCAATAAGAATTATTTTTTTCCTAGTACTATACACTCAGTTGTGAATTTCATGATTTTTTTTCTTTAAGCTTCTGACTTATAGCTAAATATAACACATTTTCTTTATGCATTCTTCTGTGGAGAAACAAGTTGTTTTCAACTTCTCCTATTATGAATAAAGGAGCAATAAGCTTGGCTGAACAAGTGTGTCTGTGGTGGTATGAGACCTCTGAGTATTTATTTTCAAAAGTAATATAATTTTTAGTATTAAAATACCATTTCTGTCATCCCTTTTTCAACAACCTCTTCCATCTACCCCCTTGATCTCACTTAAATCCATGACATCTCATTCATTTATAGATATATGTGTGTATGCACACATGTGAATGTGTGTGTGAGTATGTTTGTTTGTTTGTTTCTAAACATATAAATAAAAGCTGCTCACTTTTTATTTCTGGTTCCATTCATGTCGTGCTAGAGAATATTCAGTAAACTCCAACACAAGCACTAACAAAAATGGAGAAAGACCAGTTTATAAACAAAGCCTTTTAAAACCAAGACTCAATAGCCACCAATTGTAATTTAAGAGTATGCAAGCAAAGAATAATAATGCAAATGGGAAATTGGATGAACGTTATGTAATTGTAAATGTGAAACTGATAAGTGCTCTAGGGATAAAAAATTTATCTACAAATATCAACAATAGGACTACAAACATTGAATTGTAATAAAAGCTCTTCAAAGCAACTAGAAATAGCCTTTTTTTCTGCATTCATCTATGGCTTCATCTGTGTAGTATCAGGGACAGACTGGGGTCCCAGCTGCCTTTATTCATTTAATAAATTGTGATAATTAATAGCTATTATTCATGCATCTCAGCCTTTTCACATTTAATAACAGTTCATACCAATCAAATATACAAAAAACAAGGTCTGCATGGAGTGTGTGTGGGTGTCACATGTTACTGGCAGACTGTAAACCTGTCTATGTACTGTCACTGGATTTCTTTCCAGTAGAGAACTGTTTTATTAGTTTTGCGAAATGAAATAGGAAACATTTTTTTGTGTAATTTTCAGAGCAGTCTAATTGCCCTCATAATCTATTGGCCCCCTTTTAAAATTTTCCTCTTGTTCATTTGTTCAGAAATAATTACAGATTCTTTACAAAATTTCATGTCAATCCTTATTAATCTCTAATTTCTAATCATAGCCTTAAGGGATTTGGAAACTACATTTCAAATTTTATGGTCTTCTAGAGGAAATTGTCATGTTCCTGGTTCAACAAATTCCTGACTGTCTTCCTCTCCATCATACCCCCAAGAGACAGTGAGAATGAAGCAGAAAGCAGGGATTTGAAGTTGTACTGAGCTCTGAACATGATTATGGATAGATTAGTATAGGTACATGTGATGGTTCTTTGTTGTAGTACTCCAGTGAAAAAATTAGATAAATGAGGTTGCAGCACCTGTAAGGCATGAAGACAATAGCAGCCCAGAATTAAGAGACTTTTCTCAAAGCCATAGATATCTTTGAAAAGACATAAAGGTTCCAAGAATTTGAGAGGTTCAGTGAATTGAATATTGGAGGAGCGATATAAGGGGCATGCTATCATTAGATTACTATTTTAAGTGAATTAAGGTACTGTATGTTATAGGCAAAGGTACGATCAGGAATTTTGTGGGCAAGATCAGTGCCTCCTAGTACAACATAACCATAGATGGAAAAGATGTAATTTCTTGACAGTGATCCATTAGAATTACTTTATACACACATTTATTGTTCTCATTGTTCTGAATATTTATCTGTAGTTCCAAAGAAATATGCCATTTCAGCAGAAATGGGCCATATGTAGTTATTTGGATTCTCATTTGTTACAAGCAACAGCAGTGGTCTATTTGCTAAGTTTGGTAAACTTACCTTGACATATAATCAACCAAAGTCTATTTTCCAATTGAAATTGACTCCTGGTACTGTACAACACATGAGTTTAGCACATATGCAATAATTTTTGTTCATAATAAGATTATTATGTAGGGTATTTTCCTTGTCTGTGAAATTCTCTGCTGTCTCTGCTATTAATTCCTTCTTCGCTTCAAACTTCAGAGAAACAAATGCCATATTTGTTGCTTCCTGGAATGTACCACTTTTGGAAGAATATAGCATGCTTGTATGTCATATTAAACTGTTTTACTAAATAAAGATCTTAAGTTTTCTCGATGTCTTTTTTGGACATTTGTATGTGTGAGCATGCAAAGGTATTTGCTTGTATTTATATGCTAGTTCTCATGTTGGTGGATACATATGTGGGAGTAACAGAGGCCAAGTTCACACTTCAAATTTCCACCAGTGAGTGCAAATCAAACTAATTCCTGAAAATTATAATTACATTTAATAAATTATACATAAATCTTTTAACAAACTCTTAATTCCTTGCTGTGATGTTGGCCTTTCTAGTAAACACGCAGTGTTGTAGTGTTATCTCACTGTTATAATATTTTAGAATTTTATAATAGCATATGAGGTGGAGTAGTTTTTCATTTATTATTATAAGCTGTTTTTCATGATTTTTGCAAATTTCAATGTCTTTAATGTTCACTTTTAAGAGCTATTTGCATATTTTGGCTAGCAGTCCTATAACACATATTGCTTTTTGCAAGTATCCCCCCCCCCAACCTGTGTTTTATCTTTCCATTACCTTGACAGTATTACACAGGAATTTATAATTTAAATGATATGCAGAGTCTGTTACTTCTTCCATGAATCATGACTGGTTTAAAAGTCTGAGCACTCTAATATGTTCCATTTGGTTATGTAAGTTTTGCCTTTTTTTTTTTTTTTTTTTTTTTTTTTTTTTTTTTTTTTTTTTTTTTTTTTTTTTTTTTTTTTAGTTTTTTAAAAACAAGGTTTCTCTGTGTAGCCCCGGCTGTCCTGGAACTCACTCTGTAGACCAGACTGGCCTGGAACTCAGAAATCTACCTGCCTCTGCCTCCCAAGTGCTGGGAATGAAGGCATGTACCACCACTGCCTGACATTTTATGCAGTTTTAAAATATTCTTTTATTAGTTTTGTGGCATATCTTGAAAATATATATTATGGTTAAGTATGTCTATAAAATTACAATAATACAAAATGCTTAGGGCTGGAAATCACTGAGATAGCCATTGCTTTAGTCATTGTGATGTATTTTCCCTGGTGTGACTGATGTAAACTGTACAGACTTCTAAGTAAATGGAAACTGATTCCATTGCTTTTGGGCATATGGTGAGATGAATAACATAGCAGGAATGTGTAGGAGAGGTTACTCACCATCTGATAGTCAAGAAGATGAGAAACATGTTCATTGGGCAATGAGGCTGATGCCACCCAACATTATTAGTTCAACCACCTCTTAATAAGTGTACACAAAATTTTAATTAATCAATAGGGTAATCTATTGACTAAGACAGAGCCCTCAGTATCCAACATCTTTACAATAATTCCACTTCCTCTGAATAGTGAAAGGAAATCAAACTTTCAATACTTGAGTCTTCTTGGATGACTGCTTTATATTTGAATTGTATTGATAAAATTTAATATAAGATTGGATACATAAGCATGTATATAATCAGAAAATATTGCATTTAAATTTCAAGTTAATGGCAGTGCCTTGATTGAAGATCTTCCCCATCCCTTCTCTTTGAGTGAGAAGCTGAGCAAAGGGTAATTTGTAGAAAGAAAGAGATCTTATATTCACACACCATGGAGTTACTATATTACCCAAGAACCATTGTGCAGATCTCCCTAAAGCTTTTGTTAATTGGGAGAGGTAAACAAGGTAGACTTCAAAGCTCTTCACATATTTTAGTTCTGTCACAGCAAATGAGTAGTGAAACCTGTAGTTTATAGACATATACATTCTGCAAAGACGATCAGACAAAAGGAACTTTGAGAAGAGCAATCCCAGTTCTACTTTAAGGAATGAAGTATCGGTGACAAGCATGTGCTGCAGAGACATGGTTTGGGTCTCTGTTATATCACTTTTGGCAGAAGATGTTTAATTTTTTCAATAATATTAGGTTATAGATATTTCTTTTAATTGTTTTTGGCATTGGAAAATGGGTTATTAGAATTAAGGAAATTAAATAAAATTATATAAAATACAGGGTGGGTGTAATATAAAATAATAGTTACTGGCAAAGGTGTTAATACTTCTTTTCAAAATAGTTGGGAAATAGTATACAGTGCTAAATGCCACTGCAGGACACCTTGTAACAGTTTTTTAAGAGGCTAAGTTTGGGGTTACAATCTTTCATGTAATTGTGTTACTAGGTATAACTACCAAATTACATTAACACTGAACGTTTGCCAATGAATAGTGATAAAAATATTCATACATGGAAAATCAGAGAAATGTATTTTAACTATTGGATGGATAAATAAAAAGCTAAAATATGTTCATATTTGCAAGTAAAAAATGAAGGAATTCTTATGACTTAGTAAAATATGATAACTTTTTGAATTGTCATTTTCACTGACAAAAGTTAATCAAATAAAACCACACATGAAAAATTTATTTTTATCCGAGAAATATATAGGTTCCAAGAGCAAGATGTTTCTTCTTAGAGATGGAGAATAGAGGGAAATTGGCTCAGACTGCAAGCAGTTTCTTGTGAAATCAATATAAATATGCTGAAACTAAAGTAATTTTTTGCCCAACTCATTCATAAACCAAATTCTTATGGTGTTTAGACTACGAAAACAGGCTTAAAATAAAGAGAAAAATGTAATTTTAACACTTAGAAGATTGTATTCCGTTCTAGATTATTCTCTGTGTAGCTGCAGAAATTGTTTTATGTCTGTGGGACTTTCTAGACTCACCTTGCCTCATTTCTAAAATTGTACCTTTAGTTTGAGGTTTATTATAACATTAATGTTCTGTGCAGATTTAGTGTACACACACACACACACAGAGAGAGAGAGAGAGAGAGAGAGAGAGAGAAAGAGAGAGAGAGAGAGAGAGAGACCAAAGTGGTTAAACCAGTGAACTCTAACACTGTTAAATATTCCTCAAACCTGGTTATTCAATAAGCTTTTATTCCAGTCATGAAATGAGGCATCTACCATATCAACAGTAATTCAATTAACTATATTCATGTTGCCAATAAGAGTTGATGTTAATAGCAATATTATATGTGATAGTGAATTACCAATGACTGAGTAAATAAAAGTCATCAAGTTTTCCATAATTAATCAGTTTACATTATCAATGAGTGAAATAATTACTTTTAGGACATACCAGGGACTTGGATTATATTCTCAATTAGGGTTCCAAAATGGACAGGACAGAGAAAGATCACACTTTTACCTCTTCTGATGCTTCTTTGGCCTTATCACAAAAGAGCCTTATATACCTTGATAGCACTCATTTCATTGCCAGAATGTAAATTTTAAGGGAGATATTCCCTTTCTATTGTCAAACTAGAAAATGTTAGCCTTTCCTAAGAGCATCCAATTGTTAAAATACATTTTTTTTCTGATTTTCCATATACGAAGATTTTAATCAAAATATTTTGATTAAAATCTTCATATATGGAAAATATCAAAATAATATGTTGCTTCTCAAAATTATATGTTTCTCTCTGTTGTTTGGATGTCAACAACATCTTGCTAATTGACTTAAAAACCCACCATAAACCATTTCATACCCACTACCAGTCACCAGCTTTGTTGAATTTGGGAACTTTCTGGATAACACTTGAAATGTAAATGAAGAAAATATCTAATAAAAGTTGAAAAAAAACCATTTCATTTTCTTGTGGAAAGACTTGAATTTACTTTGTTATGATTTTCTCTTTTCCTTTTTATTGGTTATTTTATTTACTTACACTTCAAATGTTGTCCCCTTCCCAGTTTCCCCTGCACAAAACCCTATCCCTTCCCCCCTTCCTTCTGCCTCTATGAGCATGTTCTCCCACCTGCCTACTCACTCCTGCTTCAGCCACCTATTTTTCCCTATCCTAGGTCATCAAGCCTTCACAGGACCAATGGGCTCCCTTCCCAATTATGCCAGATATGTGTAGCAGATAATCCTCTGCTACATATAGAGCTGGAGTCCTTGGTACGTCCTGTGTACTCTTTGGTTGGTAGTTTAGTCCCTGAGAGTTTTGAGGGGTCTGGTTGCTTGATATAGTTGTTCTTCCTCTGAGGTTGCAAACTCTTGCAGCTCCTACAGTCCTTGCCCTAACTTCTCTCTTGGGGACCCCACACTTAGTCCAATGTTTGTTTATATCCACATCTATATTGGTCCATCTTTGGTAGAGCATATTAGGGGACAGCTATTCTGGGCTCCTGTCAGTAAGCACTTCTTGGCATCAGCAATAGTGTCTAGGTTTGGTGTCAGAGGATGGGATGGATTCCTAGATAGGGCAGTCACTGGATGGCCTTTCCTTCAGTTTTGTCCCTGCATTTCCTTTTGACAGGAGGAATTCTGGATTAATATTTTTGAAGTGGGTGAGTGGCCCTATCCCTCAACTAGGGGCTAGATATGCTCCCTACAGATTCTATCTCCCCTTTGTTGAATATTTCATCTTAAGTCCACTCTGTGGGGTCCTAGGAAACTCTTGCATCCCTAACATCTGAACTTTCTTGACTACCCTCAGTTTCCCCTTCCCCCATTACTACACAAATAGTTTCAAATTCCTGACCTTCTGTACTTCTACCCCATTTCCTCCCATATCTAAACTGGTCCCCCTTTTATCTCTCCCTCCTCTCTCCCTCCCAGATCCCTCTCTCCTTATATTTTCCACAGATTATTCTCTTCCCCCCACTGAGTACTACTATAGCATCCACATTTTGGTGTAATTTTCTTTCTTCTTGTATTTCATATGGTCTGTGAGTATATCATGGGTATTCTGTGCTTCTTTTGCCTAATATTCACTTATTTGTGAGTACATACCATGTGTGTTCTTTTGTGACTGGATTACTTCACCAAGGATATTTTCTAGTTCTATCCATTTACCTGCAAATTTAATGAAATCCCAGTTTTTAATAGCTGAGTAGTATTCCATTGTGTAGATGTAAAACATTTTTCTGTATCCATTCCTCTGTTGAGAGAAATCTGGATTCCAGCTTCTAGCTATTATAAGTAAGCCTGCTATGAAGATAGTGGATCATGTGACCTTGTTATGTGTTGGAGCATTTTGGAGTTATATGGCCAGGAGTTGTATAACTGGGTCCTCAGGTACAGCTATTTCAATTTTTCTGAGGAGCCACCAGACTGATTTCTAGAACGGTTGTACCAACTTTCAACCCCACCAGCAATTGAAAATTATTCCCCTTTCTCCTTATCCTCATCAGCATCTGAGGATATCACCTGAGTATTTGATCTTAGACATTCTGATAAAAATCACAAGTGACAACACATTTTGGAGAGGATGTTGAGGAAGAGGAACACTCCTCTATTGCTGGTGGGATTGCAAACTGGTACAACCACTGTGGAAATCATCTGGAGGTTCTTCATTAAATTGGAAATAGACCTACCTGAAATCCCAGCTATACCACTCTTTGGAATATACTCAAAAGATGTCCCACTATGCTACAGGAGCACATGGTTCACTGTGTTCATAGTGCCTTATTTGTGATAGCCAGAAGCTAGAAACAACCCAGATGTCCCACGACAGAAGAATAGAGACAGAAAATGTGGTCCATTTACACAACAGAGTAGTACTCAGCTATTAAGAATGAGGACATCCTGAGTTTTGCTGGCAAATGGATAGAACTAGAAAATATTATACTGAGTGAGGTAACACAGACCCAAAAGGACAGGCAAGGTATATACTCCCTAATGAGTGGATGTTCAAAAACAAGCAAACAAACAAACAAAAACAAAAATATACAGAGTATCCAAGGTCCAGTCCACAGAATTTAAAATTGTCAACAAGCTGAAGTGCCCAAGTGAGGACACCTCAGTCCTGCTTTGGAAGGACACAAGACTTGGAATTACTCTAAAATCTTTCTTCAAATTGTGGGTTTTTTTTTTTTTTCATGTTTTTGAAATTCTGAAGTCTATTGTTTATCAGTGTTTATTATATAAAATATATATTACCATAAATTCTCATCACTTTAATAAGATTTAATTGTACTCCTCCATGATATTATAATGTGTGTACATGCCATTTGTCACTAAATATGTTAAGTGGTTTTCAATGAAATCTGGTGACCTGAGTAAAATCTCTCAAAATTATATAAGTAGGAAAAGAGAAAACTGATTTCAGAGAATGATCTTGCAACACACTCTACCCACTGACCCCATCACCAATATAAAATATATTGAGAAGCCTTTGAAGGACAGCCTTGTCTGTGTTCCTTCTACTTTTCATGAGTAAACACACTTAATCTTCTCTAGGATTTTAATAAAATATTTTGTATGATTTTAATAACACCCCATTGCATTTCTTGAGTTCTGTATGATTTTAATAAGACCCTATTGCATTTTTCCAGTTCTATTAAAATTTAGCTTTACATTACAATTCATTAAAGATTATTTTCTTTGAAATACTTCCTGCAAATGTCAATTTTATTTTCTCAGATGAAATGATGCGCTGAAAGTCACAAACAAACTTTATGGAAAAATGACTTTGGTCTCAGCACAGAGTGTTTTCCTTTGTTCTAACTATCTGAGGTCTTAGCCTAAAACCTTCTGGCCTCTACACAACTAATCTCCTCCAAGACTGTACCTTGAAGGTTTCAGGTTCCAAGCTCCATCTGCTAATCTATGTGTTGAATATTTCAGCTTCCAAGACTTATTGCTGAATAAGCTCACACTTTCTAGTTCTCTCAACTCTGGATGGCAGGTTCAACTCAGCTGTTCAGGCCCAAACTCCTCTCCAAACTGACTGATTCAAACTGGTTTGTTGTTGTTGTTGTTGTTGTTGTTGTTGTTTTGTTTTTGTTTTTGTTTTTGAGCTTCTGACTGGGTTTGTCTGCTTAGAAGAATGACCTCTAAATTGCCCAAACTGAACTGCACAGGCTGCACTGATTGTGGGAACTGAACTCAGGTGAGCTTTACTGCACTCAGCTTAACCACACTGAACTGAACTCAATTCTCCCTGCGCTTTACTTTCTTTCTGTTCTCCTGACAGCTGGGTGCATTTTATCTCTGATTTATTCTGTCAAGTATTTCTCTGATTCATCATTTTATCTGCCTTTCAATTAGATGTCATTGTATTCAAGGTAGATCATATAATTCAAAGTGTGTCTACATTCTAGCCATATCACATAGACATGGAAGGTTTTTAGATGTGATCCCTTGCCAGTGAAGTCATGTTGTTCCAATAAATTTTATCTACAACTGTCTCTACAGTTTAAGAAGATAAAGATCAATTTTCTCTATCTGAACATAATCAACAAAATACCAGTAAATAAAATACCAATATTAATATATATTTTTTCTTAATAAATGTATAATCTTAAAATTGAGAATTGAAATATTTCCTTCTCTGGTAATATAGAAAGTTTGATTTAGAGAGGAATATGTAGATATATTTTGACTGTGGCTAGAAATTTACTTTTAGTTCAGTTTGAACTCTATTGAGCTCTTTAACAGTCATTAATTTAAAAAATATAACTTCAAATTAATTTCAACTTTACATTAGTAGGCAAATGCATAAAAGAAAATGCTAATATAGTCAGAAGATTTTAGTCAATATCTCTGGATATAAAAAGATATGTTTATCTTTTATTAGCCTGCTGTAATTGTCTTCTCAATGGCTTACTGCCTCTGCCTGCTAAAATAGTCCCGGTCTTGAAGCTTCTAGCTTCTGTATTATCTTATTTAAACCTAGAATGTTTTCACATCTGAGACTTACTGCTCAGTAAGCCCACAAATTCTAACAATATTTGAACTCTGTCTGGTTGGTCAACTCAGCTGTTCTGGCTCAAACTCCTCTCCAAGCTGATTGATTCAATCTGGCTTCTCTCTAAGGCTTTTGATTTTTTGCACTTCTTGGCCTCACACTAACTCTGAGAACATGTTATAATTTTCTGACTCCATCTCATTCTATGGATCACCTGTCTCCAGCTGTGTTTGACTTAATTTTTTTTTCTGAATCTGTCTCTATAAAACTCTCCCTGTAAAATTGCATCTTTCCTTTTGCATTACACCTCCAGTAGCTTCCCTTTCCTCTTGTCTCATGAGAGTTGGACATATCCTATTCTGTCAAATATTCCTCTGATTCATCTCTTTGTCTACTGCACAATTAGATATCACTTACAAATATGGCTGTTTCCTTCTACAAACTAATTTAACCTTTATTGTTTGGGTTTTAAAGTATGCATGAAAAGCATGTCTGCATTTCATCCAGATTAAAGGTATGTGATAATGTTGAGCTATACCAAAATTAGATATAGACTTTTCCAGTAAAGTACACAGTCTTAATCTCATGGTTCAAAAATGATTAAATACCCTGGATTAAATTTTATAAATTTTAACCAGTGTTCCTATACCTTCACCAAATTCTAAGAATACAAATTAGTTTCAAACTACATTTAAAAATTTCACTCACAACATAATCATAGGAAAGTACTGAAGATACACAAGGAATTTGGACCCCTTATATTCACTGAGCCTTCTTGGTCAGAACACATGAAGTCTGCTAGGTATATGGGTGTGGTTCTTATCAACTACATTTTGATTACGGTTTCTGTTGCTGACACAATTCATTGTTATTAATGATTAATGTAATATATAAATTTTCTTGGGTCTTTATGAATACAAATGCTTTATAAAGTAGTTATGATTAGATTAAGGTAAAATTCAAGTAAATTGTTTTGTATGAAAATATCATTCAATAAGAAAAATAGATTCATAGAATTTATCAAAAAAGATCATGTACTATCTGTTTTATTGGTGAATCATACTATATCATAGGATATTTGAAAAATATGTGTTATTAGACTTTGTTGCCTCTTCAGGTACAGTGAAAAATTTACATACAGAAACCTGTATGCATTATACTGACACAAGATGCAAACAAGAAATACAGTGAATGGATCTGGTTAGAGCTAGTGCTGAGCCATCTTGGGCATGAACTGGGCGGACAGTTTCACAGTCCCCAGAGGACTCTCCACTCACCAGACACCCCAGCACACTCAGGATCTTAGGATCACTGGTGAGTGGAACACAACATCTGTTCCAACAGAACCGGGAGTGCCTGGGGCCAACAGGAGCAGGGACACAGAAATCCCACCCAACCAGTGGCTCTGGTGCCTTCCAATTGGTACTGTTCTATCTTGGTTCAAATTTAGCAAACAGCCTCATGGTCCTCAGAGGAGGTACCACTTCCAGGTGCTCTAACATGCCTAGGATCTTAGGATCCCAGGATCCCAAGATCCCAGGAGCTTGGTCACATCAGGATCTCAGGGTCTCAGATGAAGTTTGATTGCCAAGAACTCTGACACACCCAGAATCTCAGAATCACAGGATCCCTAATCATAAAATCACAAAGAAAGCTGAATTCTGAGAAATTTTGATTCAACCAGGATTACAGGAAGGATAGATTCCAATCAGATATATCGAAGGCAGGGAGCATTTGAGATAATCAGAGGGCAAGAGGCAAGCCTAAGAACAGAAGCAACAGAAACCAAGATTACTTGGAATCATCAGAACCCAACTCTCCCACCATAGCAAGTCCTGGATACAATATCACACCAGAAAAGAAAGATATGGATCAAAAGTCAGTTCTCATGATGATGATGGAGGACTATAAGAAGGACATAAATAATTCCATTAAGGAAATACAGTCCTATAGGTGGAACAACAATATAAACTAATCAGTATTCCCAGAGCTCGTTTCTCTAGCTGCATATGTAGCAGATGGCGGCCTAGTTGGCCATCATTGGGAAGAGAGGCCCCTTGGTCTTGCAAACTTTATATGCCCCAGTACAGGGGAACGCCAGGGCCAAGAAGTGGGTGTGGGTGGGAAGGGGAGCAGGGTTGGCGAAGGGTATAGGGAACTTTGGAATAGCATTTGAAAGGTAAATAAAGAAAATATCTAATAAAATAAAATAAGAAGAAAGAATACAAAATAACTATAAAAAGCTGGTTGAAGTGGAGCACACCTTTGATTCCAGCATTTGGGAGGCAGAAACAGGTACATCTCTGAGTTCGAAGCTAGCTAGCCTGGCCTACATAGTGATTTTTTAGGACAGCCAGAAACCCTGCCTCATGAATGAATGAATGAATGAATAAATACATACATACATACATACATACATACATACATACATACATACATGAGAACACAGGCAAACAGGTAGAAGCCTTAAAGAGGAAACATAAAAATCCCTTAAACAATTATAGGAAAACACATTCAAACAGGTGAAAGAATTGGACAAAAACATCCAGGGTCTAAAAATGGAAGTAGAAACAATAAAGAAATCACAAAGGGAAACAACTCTGGAGATAGAAAACCTAGGAAAGAAGTCAGGAGCCATAGATACAAACATAACCAACAGAATGAAGAGATAGAATAGAGAATCTAGGGTGCAGAAGATTCCATAAAGAACATGGGCACAACAATCAAAGAAAATGCAAACTGCACAAAGATCCTAACCCAAAACTTCCAGTAAATCCAGGACACAATGAGAAGACCAAAGCTAAGGATAATAGGTATAGAAATAAGAAAGATTTTCAAATTAAAGGGCCAGTAAATATCTTCAACAAAATTATAGAAGAAAACATCCCTAACTTGAAGAAAGGGATGCCTATGAACATATAAGAAGCCTACAGAATTCTAAATAGTTTGGACGAGAAAAGAAATTTTTCCTGTTACATAATAACCAAAACAACAAATGCACAAAATAAAAAAAAAAAAAGAATATTAACAGCTGTATGGGAAAATGGTTAAGTAACATATAAAGGCAGACCTATCAGAATTACATCTGACATCTGCCCAGAGATTATGAAAGCCAGAAGATCCTGGGCAGATGTCATACAGACCCTAAGACAACACAAATGCCAACCCAGGCTACTATAACCAGCAAAACTCTCAATTACCATAGATGAAGAAACCAAGGTATTCCATGACAAAACGAAATTTACACAATATCTTTCCATAAATCCAGCCCTACAGAGGATAATAAAGGGAAAACTCCAACACAAGGAGGGAAACTATGCTCTAGGAAAAGCAAGAAAATAATCTTTCAACAAACCTAAAAGAAGATAGCCACATGAACAGAATTCCAATTTTAACAACAAAAATAACAGGAAGGAACAATGATTTTTTTAATAGCTCTTGATATCAATGGACTCAATTCCCCAATAAAAAGACATAGACTAACACACTGGTTACATAAACAGGACCCAACATTTTGCTTCATACAGGACACCCACCTCAGTGACAAATACAGACACTACATCAGAGTAAAAGGCTGGAAAACAATTTTCCAAGCAAAAGGTGTCAAGAAACAAGCTGGAGAGGCCATTCTAATATCGAATAAAATTGATGTTCAAACCAAAGTTTTCAAAAAAGAAAAGGAGAAGCACTTCATACTCATCAAAGTTTAAATTTACTAAGATGAACTCTCAATTCTGAGTTTCTATGCTCCAAATGCAAGGGTATCCACATTTATTAAAGCTACTTTAGGAAAACCCAAAGCATACATTGCACTGCACATAATAATAGTGGGAGACTTTAACACCCCCTCTCATCAATGGACAGACCCTGGAAACAGAAACTAAACAGAGACACTGTGAAACTAACAAGTTATTAAACAAATGGATTTAACAGATACCTGTAGAAAATTTTATCCTAAAAAAAAAACCCTATACTTTCTTTTCATTACCTCATGGTACATTCTCCAAAACAGATCATATTATTGGTCATATAACAGGGCTTAACAGATATAAAATTATTGAAATAATCCCATGCAACCTATCAGATCACCATGGAATAAGACTAATCTTCAATAACAATATAAATAGTAGAAAGCCCACATATATGTGGAAGCTGAACAACACTCTATTCAATGATACCTTGATCAAGGAAGAAATAAAGAAATTAAAGACTTTTTAGAGTTTAATGAAAATGAAACCACAACATACCCACACTTATGGGACACAATGAAAGCAGTCCTGAGAGGAAAACTCATAGCTCTGATTTCCTCTGAAAAGAATCTGGAGAGAGCATACACTAGCAGCTTGGCAGTACACCTGAAAGCTCTAGAACAAAAGGAAGCAACATCACCCAAGATGAGTAGATGGCAGGAAATAATCAAACTCAGGGCTGAATTCAACCAAATAGAAACAAAAAGAACTATACAAAGATACAACCAAACCAGGAGCTGGATCTTTGAGAAAATCAACAAGAACATAAACCTTTAGCCAGAGGGTACAGGGACAATATCCTAATTAATAAAACCAGAAATGAAAAAGGAGACATAACAACAGAAACTGAGAAAATCCCCACCCCCCCCAAAAATCATCATATTCTACTACAAAAGCCTATACTCATCAAAACTGGAAAATCTGGATGAAATGGACAATTTTCTAGACAGATACCAGAAAACACAGTTAAATCAGAATCAGATTCATAACCTAAACAGTCCCATATACCCTAAAGAAATACAAACAATCATTAATATTTTCCCAACCAAAAAAAGCCCAGGACCAGAAAGGTTTAGTTCAGAGTTCTATCAGATTTTCAAAGCAGACCTAATTCCAATTGTCCTCAAACTATTCCAAGAAATAGAAACAGTAGGTATTCTACAAAATTCATTCTATGAAGCCACAATTATTTTGATACCTAAACCACTCAAAGAAGACCCAACAAAGAAAGAGAATTTCAGACCAATTTCCCTTATGAATATCAATGCAAAAATACTCAATAAAATTCTTGCAAACCGAACCAAAGAACACATCAAAACAATCAACAATCATGATCAAGTAGGCTTCATCTCGGGGATACAGTGATGGTTAATTATATGAAAATTCATCAACATAACCAACTATATAAACAAACACAAAGACAAAAACCACATGATCATCTCATTAGATACTGAGAAAGCATTTGAAAAATCCAACACCCCTTCAAGATAAGCCTTAGAATTATCAGAAATTCAAGGCCCATACATAAACATTATAAAAGCAATATACAGCAAACAAGTAGCCACTATTAAAGTAAATGGAGAGACACTTGAAGCTGTCCCATTAAAATCAGGGACTAGACAAGGCTTCCCATTCTCTCCCTACCTATTCAATATAGTACTTGAAGTCCTAGCTATAGCATATAGATAACAGAATGAGATCAAAGGCATGCGAATTGGAAAGGAAGAAGTCAAAATATCACTATGTGCAGATGATATGATAGTATACATAAGTGACCCCAAAATTTCCACCAGAGAACTCTTAAACCTGATAAACAGCTTCAGTGCAGTAGCTGGATCTAAAATTAACTCAAACAAATCAATGGCCTTTCTTTGCACAAAGGATAAACTGGCTGAGAATGAAATTAGTGAAACAACACCCTTCACAATAGTCACAAATAATATAAAATACTTTGGTGTGACTCTAACTAAGGAAGTAGAAGATCTGTATGATAACAACATCAAGGCTCTGAAGAAATGAATCAAAGAATACCTCAAAAGATGGAAAGATATCCCATGATCACAGATTGGCAAGAAGCTGGAAAGATCACAGATGTCCCTCAACTGAAGAATGGATACAGAAAATGTGGTACATTTACACATTGGGGTACTACTCAGCTATTTAAAAAATGAATTCATGTAATTCTTAGACAAATGGATGGATCTGGAGGATATCAACATAAGTGAGGTAACTCAGTCTCAAAAGAACACACATGATATACAGTCACTGGTAAGTGGATATTAGCCCAGAGCTCAGAATACCCAAAATACAATTTGCAACACTCATGAAACTTAAGAAGAAGAAAGATCACAGTGTGGGTACTTCAATTGTTATTAGAGGGTGAACAAAATACACATGGAAGGAGTTACAGAGAATGTTCTGAGCAGTGACTGATGGAATGACCATCCAGAAACTGCCTCACCTGGAGATCCATCCCATAAACTACCACCAAACTCAGATACTATTGCAGATGCCAAGAAGGGCTTGCTGACAGGAGCCTGATACAGCTGTCTTCTGAGAGGCTTTGCCAGTGCCTGACTAACACAGAATTGGATGCTCAAAGTGATCTATTGGTTGGAGCACAGGGTCCCCCATGAAGGAGCTAGAAAAAGTACCAAAGGAGCAGAAGGGGTTTCAACCTTATAGGAGGAACAACAATATGAACTAACCAGTATCCCCAGAGCTCCCTGGGACTTAACTAGTAATCATAGAAAACACATGGAGGGTCCTTTGTATCTATCTGCATATGCAGTGAGGATGGTCTATTAGGTCATCAATGGGCAGAGAGGCCCTTGGTCCTGTGAAGGTTCTATGCCCCAGTAAAGGGGAATGTCAGAGTCAGGACAGGGTTGTGGGTGAGTTAGGGAGCAGGGGAGGGGGGGAAGAGATAGGGGATTTTCAGAGGGGAAACTAGGAAAGGGGATAACATTTGAAATGTAAATAAAGAAAACATCTAATAAAAAAGAAGTAATTTAAGAATGGAATTTATAATCAAAACAGAATCAGACAAGAAAGATTTGGAATGTCACAATCTGGCCATAGAAAATAAAGTGTGTTTGGGAAAGAAGAAAAGAAAGAAAAAAATATAGTAAATAGAGATTAGGCCTTTTACAATATAAGAATTTTTATTTTTCTAGAGTTAAATATTCTGTAAGAAGACATTCTGGCATAGTCATTAAATAATGTCAGGGATTGGTTCTAATTTTTTGTCTTAAATAACCTCTCAAAATCATACAGGATTCTAAATGTCCAGATGCTGATGGTCCCTGTTCCCAAAAAATCAAATAACCCCATTAAAAAATGGGGCACAGAGCTAAACAAAGAACTCTCAACTGAGGAATACCGAATGGCTGAGAAGCACCTGAAAAAATGTTCAACATCCTTAATCATCAGGGAAATGCAAATCAAAACAACCCTGAGATTCCACCTCACACCAGTCAGAATGGCTAAGATAAAAAATTCAGGTGACAGCAGATGCTGGCGTGGATGTAGAGAAAGAGGAACACTCCTCCATTGCTGGTGGGATTGCAGGCTTGTCCAACCACTCTGGAAATCAGTCTGGCAGTTCCTCAGAAAATTGGACATAGTACTACCGGAGGATCCTGCAATACCTCTCCTGGGCATATATCTAGAAGATGCTCCAACTGGTAATAAGGACACATGCTCCACTATGTTCATAGCAGACTTATTTATAATAGCTAGAAGGTAGAAAGAACCCAGATGTCCCTCAACAGAGGAATGGATACAGAAAATGTGGTACATTTACACAATGGAGTACTACACAGCTATTAAAAACAATGAACTTATGAAATTTCTAGGCAAACGGATGAATCTGGAGGGTGTCATCCTGAGTGAGATAACCGAATCACAAAAGAACTCATATAACATGTACTCACTGATAAGTGGATACTAGCCTAGAAACATAGATTACCCAAGATATAATTTGCAAAACACATTAAACTCAAGAAGAATGAAGACCAAAGTGTGGACACTTCACCCCTTCTTAAAATTAGGAAGAAAGTACTCATTGAAGGAGTTACAGAGATCACGTGTGGAGCTGAGACAAAAGGATGGTCCAACCAGTGACTGCTGCAGCCGGGGGTCCATCATATAATAAGCCACCAAATGCAGACAGTATTGCATACTCCAGCAAGATATTGCTGATAGGGCCCTGATATAGCTGTCTCATGTGAGGCTATGCCAGTGCCTGACAAACACAGAAGTGGATGCTCACAGTCAGCTATTAGATGGAACACAGGGTTCCCAATGGAGGAGCTAGAGAAAGTACCCAAGGAGCTGAAGGGGTCTCCAACCCTACAGGTAGAAGAACAATATGAATTAACTAGTACCCTCAGAGCTCGTGTCTCTAGCTGCATATGTAGCAGAAGATAGCCTAGTAAGCCATCATTGGGAAGAGAGACCCCTTGGTCATGCAAACTTTATATGCCCCAGTAGAGGGGAATGCCAGGGCCAAGATGTGGGAGTGGGTAGGTAGGTGGGGGAATGGGGGAAGGTATAGGGAATTTTCCGGATAGCTTTTGAAATGTAAATGAAGAAAATATCTAATAAAATTGGAAAAAAAAAGAAATGAAGAAAACATAAAGAACATAATCGCATTGATAGGAAAGTAGGAAGCAGAGAGATCAGCTTTACAGGTGTAGGACAGAAATATAGGTGCAAAGAGAAGGCCCCATGGGAGGGCTGCCCAACAAGAAACAAGGCAGCAAAGAATTAAGAAAGTGTTGACTCAGGAATGCAGGAGGTGAGTGTGGCTAGCCTAAGAAGATTTTGTTTGTTTGTTTGTTTGTTTGTTTTTTGAGTTTTTTGTTTTTGTTTTGTTTGGGGTTTTTGTTGATTTTTTTATCATTAAGAAATCCACATTTATTGAATAAATATTTTTCTATAAAAATGTAATCATAAAATAGCTCTATGCACAGTACAGGTGACATTCTCTTGATGATGCTCTTCTAAATGTGATTAAGAGTTTATTTAAATATATACATACTCTAGAATACTCAGTTAATTGTATATGAAGTGTATAATTCACAGTAGATTCTATTTAGACTCTTTAACTTTAGACATGGAGGTAGCTCAACAGTACTATAAAGATCAACTGGTATGATCATGATCAACTCCATAGTCATATGCACAGCTCACCTTGGTGTTGACGGTGTAGAATAATTGAGGATATCCACATGGGCTTGGGAGACTTGAGGGAAGACTCCATGCATGTTCACATGAGATTCAGCACCAGTGTACAGGTCAGTTGATATTTTAAGTGTTCTCACCTTCTGAGTTGAGACATAGTTTCTTGCTGTTTTAAAGCTACACACAGCAGGGTAGCTGGTCAATTAGCTGTAGAGGATTCTTCTGTATGGACCTTTTATCTTCATGTAGGTGTATCAGATAATTACAGATAATAATTACAGATAGCTAGTTAATTTGTCAAGCTTTACATGAGTTCTGGAGATTCAAATATAAGTCCATATGCTTCTGTGACAATGAAGCATTCAGTGAAAAATTTTCTGGAACATATAGATTATGAAGTTTTAAGAAGATTTGTAAGTGCCCAGCCATTGAGCTTGTCAAGGCATATCAAAATATAAAGGTGTGTGTGCGTGTGTGTGTGTGTGTGTGTGTGTGTGTGTGTGTGTGTTTCATTTACAAATCCAGAGAAATCTGGCTGTTGGCAGGAAGTTTGATCACCCACTATGAGCTCAGCACTACAGGTATAATATGAATGTACAAATAAATATATGATATAGCATTCCAATTTTATAAATGATTGACATATCATCATATAGTATGATTAGCTTTTTTTAGCTATATATGCTAAAATGTAGTAATTTTGTTACACAAATTAGTTTATTAAGCTACAGAATTTTCCATTTAGAAAAATCATATGTTTCTTGGCTTCTGCATATTCTCTCTCTGCATATTCTCTCATTGAACAAAACCTCATTCCATGAATTAAAGCATTTGTGGATTTCTGATCATAGAGTAATAGACATAGAATGTGAGTCAATATTTTACATTAAAAACGAATTTTGATGTGTGTGTTTGTGTGTGTGTGTACTTGTGTGATTTTTGTGTGAATATGTGTGCATGTGTGAAAAAGAGAGATAGGGACAGATTGAGACTAAAAAAAAATGAGCTTTTCTCATTTTTAGATCCTTTTTCCATTAACTACTCTAGATAAAATTTAATTATAGAATTTGAGCACAGTATAAGTTAAGCCACCACAATAGCTCTCAGAGGGATCAATGCACTAACAATATATGCCCATTTTGTGTATACTTTCTGATGATTTTCTGGAAAGGCCTCATGATCCACTACTTCTTCAGAAATTATTAGTCAATGACAGTCTTCACCCAAAGGGATTTTTGGCATGTAATTTTTTTTGGTGGCACTATTTTGGATATCACAAAAGAAATAAATGTTTAGTGAAGAAAGAAAAACAGAATGAGGAATGGGAAAATGGGTAAATCATAGTGAGTAAATTACATTTCCCCCACTATGTAAGATGTTTAAGGGTGTAGAAAGGACAGCCAATGTAAAGTATCAGCTCTTGAAATTTACCCAAGACATTATGCACAAGTTCAGCGTTAAGTGTATACTTACTTGTTTTTTCCAACTTTTATTAGATATTTTCTTCATTTACATTTCAAGTGTTATCCAGAAACTTCCCTATACCCTCCCCCCAGGCCCTGCTCCCCTACCCACCCGCTCCCACTTCTTGGCCCTGTCGTTCCCCTGTATTGGGGCATATAAAGTCTGCATGACCAAGGGGCCTCTCTTCCCAATGATGGCCAACAAGGCCAACCTCTTCTATATATGCAGCTAGAGACATGAGCTCAGGGGGTACTAGTTAGTTCATGTTATTCTTCCAACTATAGGGTTGAAGACCCCTTCAGCTCCTTGGGTACTTTCTCTAGCTCCTTCCTTGGGAACTCTGTGTTCCATAATAGCTGACTGTGAGCTTCCACCTCCATGTTTGCCAGGCATTGGTATAGTCTCCCACGAGACAGCTATATCTGGGCCCTTTCAGCACTATCTTGCTGGCATATTCTATAGTGTCTATGTTTGGTGGCTGATTGTGGGATGGATCCCTGGCAGCTGCAGTCATTGGGTCCATCCTTTGGATTCAGCTTCACACATGATCTCTGTATCTCTTTCAGTGTGTGCTTTGTTCTTAATTCTAGGAAGGGGTGACGTGTCCACATTTTGATCTTTCTTCTTCTTGAGTTTCATGTTTTAGTAAATTGTATCTTGGGTAGTCTAGGTTTCTGGGCTAATATCCACATATCAGTGAGTACATGTTATGTGAGTTCTTTTGTGATTGGGTTACCTCACTCAGGATGATGGCCTCCAGATCCATCCATTTGCCTAGGAATTTCATATACTTATTGTTTCTAAGGGCTGAGTAGTACTCCATTGTGTAAATATACCAAATTTTTTGTATCCATTTCTCTGTTATGGGACATCTGGGTTCTTTCTAGCTTCTGGCTATTATGAATAAGGCTGCTATGAACATAGTGGAACATGTGTCCTTATTACCAGATGGAATATCTTCTGGATATATGCCCAGTAGAGGTATTGCAGGATCTTCCGGTAGTACTATGTCCAATTTTCTGAGGAACTGCCAGACTGATTTCCAGAGTGGTTGAACCAGCTTGCATTCCCACCAACAATGGAGGAGTGTTCCCCATTCTCCACATCCACGCCAGCATCTGTTGTCACCTGAATTTTTGATCTTAGCCATTCTTATTCATGTGAAGTGGAATCTCAGGGTTGTTTTGATCTCCATTTCCCTGATGATTAAGGATGTTGAACATTTTTTCAGGTGCTTCTCAGCCATTCGGTATTCCTCAGTTGAGAGTTCTTACTGTTTTAAAAATAAAATAAAAATAATGCATTTCATTGGATGGAAAATGATGGGAAAATATTTAGTCTACAAATCCCATATAAAAAATGTCATTGAACTGATGGATATCTGAATTTAAATTACAAGTTTTTAATTACATATTGCTGTTTGGATTTCAATATTGATGTTCCTGATTGCTGAGCACATGGTTAAAATGTGAAACCAGCATGAAGATTCTATTTCATTTTGTGTAAATTCATAGTCAAGTAACAGAATGAACAACCACTGTAGTCTAAAACAAAATTGAGAGCATTCTTTATTTTAAAATTTTTATTAATTTTTAATTTCATAAATTATCATTTATAATTGCTACATCCACTCCAGTAGTGACTTGCTTGACAGGTTTAGAAACCTGGAAGCAGTCCCAAGGCAAAGAGTTTCACAGAACTTAGTCTCCTGGAACTGTGGCATCCCATAGCACATATGCTCCAATTTGGTCCTTGTGAATGGATCTCTATGCTTCCTTTCAGTATTGTTTTGTTATAGGTGCATCCAAGCAATGACTTACCAAATACCTAAGCAAAATCGAACTTTGCTTCCTGGCCTTCATCAATGCCCTAGGTAGACCTTGAGCTGACCATGGGCTTGGAATTCAGTAAGAATGTTGCGTATTCAGAGACATTCACAATTGCCTCTAGTATTGTAAGAGAGTGAAAGAAATCAGCATTACTATCTAATACATAGAGTTAGAAATCTCAGGGCAAGCTTCACAAAGTAAGTTTAGAATTCTTATTATACTTAGCTAATGCAGACTACATTACTTATTAGTAGAAAGTCCCCCACACTATCACTTAGAATAAAAGCCAAGTCACTCCCATATACAGGAATTTACAATGGTTTAGGAAGTAGATCTGGCTGTGGTTTTAGAGTAATGCATTATTCATCAGATGGTTAGCTAGAGCAGAACTTCCTAATTAGAACTATGACTTGGGTGTGAAAGCCCTTGCCCTGGGAGTTTAAAGACCTCACACCTGGCTTCTAAGACTATAGCTGACCTTATATAGAGCTGACTTTGTCTCAGTTGTTTTATTGCCCAGTTCCTGCCAGTCTTTGTGTTTGCTTTCCTCTGTTTTGTGTAGGAGTCATTAAGCATATGGTAACCTCATTTGTACCTTGCCAGTGTGTCACCTAACTTCCCTATTTCCTTCTCTATAAAAAGTTTGATGCTCAATTTGACATTACATTCAGATCCATCTCACTCCCTTGTGTCCTGTCTGTTTGTCACCCTCCAATTCTCACTGACTCTATGCCCATCTCTCTGAGAATCTGATTCACATGGATTGAGGGGGGCCCACTGAGCCAAGTCTGTGGCACATACTCATGCACACACATATCTATCTATCTATCTATCTATCTATCTATCTATCTATCTATCTATCTATCTATCTATCACATCCACCAATACAACATTCCCTACATAGTTTTCCTCTACGTTCATGTTTTTATTTCTTATTAATTTTATATCTCTTTGTATGAAATTGCTGCTGCCAGAGAGAGCTATGTGACCATCTACTGACATGTGAGTAATGTGCCAATCAATGTCTGTAGCTTCAATGAAAAGTGAATATCCATTTTTAATGGTCCTTAATGTTAATAGCCCTTGAGCCAGGACTGGGACCCTATAATCCCTTTCTAAACTTTCTATCTGATACTCTACAGGAAGCAGAATTAAACTGTAATGTTATGCTGTAACTTCTATGTTCAAGTAGAACAGCAGGGGGATAAAAAGAGAACATAATTTGAGAAACTATAAGAAGAGAGAAATACCATGCAGTTTTTATCACTATTGCTTTGTAGTACAGTTTGAGGTTAGAGATGGTTAATCCCCCAGAAGTTCTTTTATTGTTGAAAATAGTTTTTACTATCCTGGATTTTTTGTTATTTCAAATGAATTTGCAAATTGCTCTTTCTAACTCTCTGAAGAACTAATTGGGAATTTTGATGGGGATTGTATTGAATCAGTAGACTGTTTTCAGCAAGATGGTCATTTTTACTATATTAATCCTGTCAATCCATGAGCATGGGAGATTTTTCCATCTGGCATCAGTAGGAGGAGAGGCCTTTGGTCCTGTGAAGGCTCTATTCCCTAGTCCAGGGGAATGTCAAGTCAGTGAGGTGGGAGGGGGTAGGTGGGAAAGGGAGCACCCTTATAGAAACAGGGAAAGTGGAAAGTGATATGGGGTCCGGGGGAACCAAGAAAAGGAAAGACATTTGAAATGTAAATATTCAAAATATAAATATTCAAATATACAAAATTCAATAAAAGGGTTTAAATAAATGAAAAAAAAAAAAAGAATAGATCAATACACATGGTAGACATTTATCAAACAATGTGATTCCAAATGGGAACCTGCCAATGATTAGCAATGGATTTAAGTACATTGAAAACAGATCATGTACAAACTTGGTTATTATAATCATTTTCAGGATATTTTTCTCTTTAATTTCAATATATAAAAAGTTTAAGTGGTTTGCCATGTCTCATTTAGTTGAATATATTTATAGAATGCCTATGATATTCAAGATATCAATCTCGTAGTCGTGGTTCACAATGCAAACTGAGTAGACTACTGTGGCTATATATAAACGAGGAAATGTCAAGCAAAGGTTTGTAAAAAACTTAAGGTAACATAACAGCATGCATTCATGATCTGTAGATCAAGAGTTAAGTTACAAATGAACTGTTTGTCTGCAAAACACCTGAAATCAAGCTCACAAAAGACGGAAATCAAGGTGTTGACGGGGATGCAATTCATAGCCCTTTTTCCAGCTCATTGCATTGATGATAGTATTCAAGTTTCAGTTGCTGTGGGCAGAGGTTTTGTCCCCCCTCCAAATACCATTTATTACCCTCTTTCCATAAAAGACAGGAGTCTCTGTTATCCCACATCATTTTATGTTATCCTTTAGTCAGATCTGACCTACTTAGTAAACATTCATTGGATTAACTCAAGTGGTTCTTGAGCAATAACCATTTTGTAGGATAGAGTCTACCATTTTTCATTTGAAGGAATAAGTTATTTTAGGGTGCAGGTAAATGTGAATAATCCCTGGATTCTTTATTTGGCAGTGTACCTGAGACAGGTGTGCATAGGTTGAGACATAATGGATAGGTTGGGGTTGTAAATGGGAAGAAAGCAATCAGACATTGTGCAGCCACAGGAGAATTTGTGTATCTTTCAGAGATAAGAAGTATAACAGAGAATCTGAGAAGCATGAACAAATTACCTTGCTTTGCGAAGAAATCTTTATATTATGAAATACTTTCAAATTCAGAAAACATGTTCCCTATTACCACATGTGCCGACTGTTCATCTCTATTTCCATTTTTGAACTTTATACTTGAGACATACAATGAACTACATCTTTCAATACACTCATAGTAACTTTTATTTTGTTCCTAAAAATCACCTTCCTTTCCTTTATCTCAGTGTTTTATGTTAATTAATATTTATATTAATTAATACCAAAAGAATAATTAAATTGTCATATGAAAGATGGACAGGTGTGATTCTAATGAAAGGATGGATCTTGAAATGTGAGTTAACTTTGCTTCTTATGAACTATACTGGTATAATACTATGACATATAAACCACAGTGCATTTCAATGTTTATTTTCTAAATGAACTATAAGCAAACTACAATTTTCTACGCATGAGTGGCCCTCAGAATTTATGCATTAGAACTTAGTTTTCAGTTTGGTGTTATCAGGTTGCAAGACATTTTAAAAGGAAACTTCTTTTTTTTTTTTTTTTTTTTTAAGGAAACTTTTATTAACGAACTGGGAAAAACTATTTTTAAAGGTTTTAAGTTCTGTTCTTCAACACAATTTCAAGAACCATCTTGCAGCATCTTGCAGAAATGAAATGAGGACTCTCCTAGACAGTAGACATCTTAAACTTAGACTCTAATTGAAAAAAAGTAAATCTCACCTATCCATAGATTACCAATATTACTTCTGGAGTCTGAAAATACCCCTAAATGCTCATGTGAATTTAAAAACTTTGATCTCTGTCATACTAGTAGCATTTTTTAGGCATGATTAAATCATGATACAGGTAACATCATCAATGGGTTAATAAGAGGTGGAGTATGACTGAATGAAGCAGGTCATTGAAAGTGTGAGTATGAAGAGGATATCTTGTCCATCCATTGACTGTCTGTCTCTGTTTCTAGTCCTCAATGAGGTTAATTTCTTTGTCTTACTATATGCCCTCTTTCCTGATATTTTTGCCATCCTTAAGCTCAAGAAATGCATACAGATGACATTTAACCAAGTCCATTGTTACCACAACAAAATCAAGTTCTCCTTCTTCATTCTCTCTTGTCATTGACATTTAACCAAGTCCATTGGTACCACAACAAAATCAAGTTCTCCTTCTTCATTCTCTCTTGCTATTATCACAGATGTAAAACACTAACCATTCTCTAGTACATGTTATAATTGCAGGAAAAGTCCTAGACTTCACTTGAGGACTATCACCAGCCCTGCTAACCATGTAATTAACAGATATCAGACTAGGATTGCACTGTTCTTGATGAGAACAAATGCAACAGAGAAAGAATAGAAAATAGAACTACAAAAAAATTACTCTTAAATGACCTAGTGTCTAATTTGAAAACAGCAGATTCTTCTTCACTTGCTGGGAGTTTTCAGACAATTTCAGTAGTAATTTGTGTCAAAATCAACTCTATTGACAATACTTTAGTCAATGAAAGTCTATAGTATCAATGTTCACAGTTCTCTTTGTGTTCACAAGTGGACAAAAAGCTGCATACATAGATTAATATAAGTGGAAAACTGAATTATTAAATTATATTTAAATAAGCAAAGTATTTTCCTGACTAATAACACGAATTATTCATTGGACTTTATGAAGAGCAGTTTGAACACTACTGTGTTCCTGAATATTCACTTGCTTTTTCTTAAAAGTGCGTATATAGACAAATGAAAGATGCATGTACCACACTGCCGTGCTGATCAGCAAACTTTCCATTCCTCCTTGACAGTCAATGAGTAGGAGTTGATATTCCATTTCCTGTGTTGTTTTTCAACACTCCATTGATGGGGATAATAAAAGAGTACTTAGGAAGTTTTCCAATAGACATTGCTCCCTGCGATTGATTTTTTTTTTTTTTATTATCAAAGTTCCCAGAGTTAAAATATTTTCAGTCAAATTTTTTTTTATTAGATTTAAAGACAATAATGCAGAGGGAACTCAGAACCCAAGTGTGTCAACTAGAAAGAACTTGCTCTGTGACCATGGTTACTGACATGCATTCAAAGTCAAGCCTTAGCAACATTGTATGGAATATGATTACCTTAGACAAATGTTGTTTCTCTGAATGTTTCATAGACCATATTTACATGTACTTAATTGTGTCATGTAACACTGACATATCTTTTTGTGTCCATATATGAATTCTTGTGTGTTACAAAAAATTTTATGTATTATTAAATTTCTTTGTTTCTGGAGGCTAAGCAAGCTGAATGGCTTAAAATACCAGACAATTCTCTCATATTCTAACAAATGCATGCTCAAAATCAAGGTGTTCATAATGGTAAGATTGTAGGTACTGAAGTCACCCATATTACTGAATTGATGATAATCTGTGCCTTTAAATCTATTAGTGTTTGCTTCATGGACAGGGGGTGGGTGGACATAGTATGAAACTGTCAAATAATTAATAATGATCAATAATAATTTATATGAAAATAAAAATGTTTAACAAAATTCCTTCAAAATAGACTAGGAAAGGATAGTATTTTATTTCTTATGACTTTTGTTGGTTCCCAGGCAGTGTGTAGAATTCTGCTGTTTGCATCTGTTTCATCTCAATGTCCTCCCAGATGCTGTTATACATCTTGCATGGACACTAGTAAATAGACTTACTCAGGACAATGTCAATTCATGTCACCAGTAAATGTTCTCTTTCTAAGTTAAGATCACATATTGAGTTTCCAGTAGGGCAAAAAATTATGGGATACAGTAGAACCCCATACATAATCATAGATTGTTTCTTTTCCTTCATAGAGTCAGTAAACATTTAGGTTCTTCTAATGAATTTCATTTATTTTGAATGTTACCTCTATATTTCTGGTTTTGTTGTTATTTTATGACAGATATGTCAAATATGCATATATATTTAATGTATACAAAATATTCCTATTTTTCATTCTTTTCTATATAAGTTTAAAATATATGTGCTTTGTTCTTTGACTAATAGCAAACTTGAAAATTCTAGGAACACTCAGTAAGCATTGATTTAAGCTAAAACCTCTTGTTGCCAACAGAGTAAGAGAGAGGTACAAGTGGAAAATGGTCAATTAGTGACAATTAAATGCTGTTAGCTTAGGCAAATGCCAAAGAACTATCAAAGTAGCTTCCAATATTAATGAAGTTGGTATGCTTTTTCAACAACCTGTGGTCATATACAACAAATTATCAAGTGATTTTTCCCTCTTTTCTTTCCCAGTTTCATTGCTCTGAATTTCTTTAGGAAATTGTATTCTGCAAAAAAGGACGAATCTAAGATCCCAGAATGCTTTGAGGTCTTCCAATTCCTGGGTAGAGTATACCATTTGGAGTATAGCATATGTACATAAAAAAAGACAGTGTAAAATTATTCTTAAGTATTTATTTGCAATGCATTAAAGTATTTGTTACTATAACAATGAGAATGGCAAACCTGTCAATTGATAAGGTATGGTGTTGCATATCTCAAAATTAACAAATTTTCCATTTAGATAGAAAAATCAAAATTGCATAAATGAATACTCCTAAAGCCAGTATTGCTTTGTACATGCTATTGTAGAAATAAAATACAAATGTTCATATATATTTCAATATTTTAATTAAATTTAATATACAGTAATTTTTATTTTTATTATTTAGTAAAATTTACTTAAAATATACCTATACAACTATTCCTTCTCTTTCCTTCTAGTCTCCTCATGTCCTTGACTGCACACCCTCTCCTGTCTTGCTGCTTAACCTTAAATGGATACTTCTCTTTCACTTTATTATATAGATGAGAATACTGTTTGAGTTAATTTAACTTTTTTGTGTTTATATGGTTTCAGGTATATATTGTATATCCAATTCAGAGGCCCCATTTCAGAAGAGGCCAATTATTCATATATCATCAGTTATTAGTAACCTGTAGCTTTTTGTCTAGTGGTAGCACCAGTCGTGCATGCCTACTGATACTGTCATTGCTGTCGTTGTTAAAATGTTCGTTATTGGGCTACTTCAAGGAAAGGAATTCTTATAACACAATGTCATGTATCCTGGTTCTTAAAAATTTTTCATTCCTTCTTCCATGATATTTTCTAAGCCATGGCGGCTTACATTTTGCTATCCCTCTGTACCTTGGGACTGGGATCCCCATACTTTGTTGACCTCCACATTACATTCAGTTGTGGGTTCCTATGATTATCTCCACTTGTTGATGAAAGCTTCTTTAACGAGGGGAGATATTCATTCTTATCAGATGGTAGAAGGTTAATTCTTAGAACATAGGAATTATTCTAACAAAGAAACAGTTGTATATTTTCTTTTAATATCAACAAATTCACTAACCCCCTGGATAGTTAGCTTGATTTTTAGCCCCAGTTGAATTCTCAATCATTGGATGCTGTTGGTTACCAGCATCATGTGAGTACCAATATTGCAACTTTAGGAATAATTTTCTATTCTAGTCACTATACAGATCATAGGTGTCACGCTAGGATGGTTATTCTCGATTCCCTTGGATAGTATTTTAAGGTATTATGGAAAGACAATTTCAGGTTAGTTATAATCTTTTTTTTTTAAGTGAAATTAATGAAGCAGCATTGGTTAACCAATCATTTACTTTAGAGATCAAATTTGGCACATTATGAAATTTAATATGATGACAAGGGCAACAATTTTGCTGGCCTAACATTTGATATTAATGGAAATTAATTTCAGAATAATGTATATTCATTAAACGGCTTTGTCTTTTGCAGATGGTAGCAATGATATGGTACTAATGGGGCTCATTTCTAGTTTATTGTAAAATAGCTTCCAGTTTTCCAAGCTTAGAAATTGAAGGCATTTGAACCACATTGTTTGCCTTTCACTTTTATGTTTAGTACCCTGTTAATGAGCTTATATAATACTATCTAGCAGCCAAAAATTTTGTTAGATGTGCTTTTATTCGAGCTTATCTGAAAAAATATGTATTTGTTAGAGAACAAAAATAAATTTATCACCATTCTCCAAGGAACATTAATTAGATCAGCATTTTCTAATCCTCAGAAATGCTTACAAGATTATACAGAATTCATCTCCTATATATTACCTAATGGTTTTGTCAACACATACATAGAAAATGTTAAAAAATAATTGAGCTTTTAGTAAACTCAGAATTCCCATTTAGCTGAGTTTCTCAGCAAAATTTATGCTACAGATGGGGTTCCTAATTATTTTCAAAGAGTTTCAAACTCTTCCTCATAACTTCTAGAATTTTACGTTGTTACAACTCCTACAAAAAAAGGCACCTGCAACTGTAATTGGTTATTTTTGAGAAATTAAACTGATTTCAATATTTTTTCTGTAATATGAGAAATATTCAGTGCATTTAATGACTATTATTTCCCCCACTAAATTACCTTAATTGTGTACTAAGGAAACAGTCAAACTTACATTAATGATACTTCAACTTGTACTCTTTTATGTAACTTTTTATCTTTTTTGATGGATGGGAGCAGAGTTTAATTAGGCTTACATTTCCACATTGCTTTTCATTCCTGAAGGAAGTCAGGAAAGGAACTCAAACAGGGCATGATCCTATAAGTGGGAGCTGATGCAGAAGCCATGGAGATGTGCTGCTTACTGGCTTGCTTTGAGGGCTTTTTTCTGCATCCTTTCTTATGGAACACAAGACTGTCACACCCAGGAATGGCATCAGCCACCATGGGCTTGTCCCTCCCAAACTGATCACTAATTGAGAAAAATGCCTTATAGCTGGATCACATGAAGCTATTTTCTCAAATGAGGCTCATTCTTATCTATGACTCTAGCTTGTGTGAAGTTAAAACAAAACCAGACAGCACAGCAATGAACAATAAAACAAAATATAGTTACATTGAAAATATAGTTACCTATTTTATGAATTTATTTCTTTTAATGTGAAACCCTTTAGCAAAGAAAACTGTCTGGGATTGACTTTCTCAGAACTAGTAGCTCTGGAAAAAGAGCAAGGTCTGCTTTTTGCATATAAAATGACTGATCACAAACTGCCCAATGCCTCATCCACTGCCATAGTCCTGTCCTAACTGGAAATTTTTGGGGTTGACCACCTCATTTTGCCTCATCAAGTTAGGCTAGCTTTCCCAAGCTCCACAGGAAAATCTCCCAGACCTCCTAGGTATGACAACCAAAGGGGGATGCTGTCCTGTGAGGCAGCTGAGAATGTAATGCTGTACTCTTTCACAGCCAAAGACAGAACACCTTTGCCAGTGCCGCCCCAAAACATCAGAGTCACTGTCTTAGTTAGGGTTTCCATTGCTGTGAAGAGACACCATGACCAAGTCAACTTTTAAAAAGGACAATATTTAAGCAAGGTTGCCTCACAACTTTAGAGGTTCACAGGCACCATCTTGGCAGGAAGCATGCCAGCATCCTAGATGGCATGGTGTTTGTGGAGCTTAGAGTTACGGCATCTTGTTCTCACTGCAGCCTGGAGAAACTGACTCTTGCTCACTGACTCAAAGCCCAACCCAAAAGTGGTGCCCTTCCTGCAGCGAGGACATACCTACTATAAGTCCACACCTCCTAACAGTGCTACTTTCATGGACCAAGCTTATTCAAACCACTACAGTCACACTGGAAGTTTGTGCATCTATGAGAATGTATTTTGTACATTCCTTTAAGAGTGTTGTCTGTCCTGTGAGCTAGCAACCACAGGCTTCCACCAGATTCTAATATCTAAATGTGTCATTTGCCATATTCAAGCAAAATCATAATTTTTCAATATCGTTTTTTACGTTTCCCCTCTAGCTTCCTCATACGTACCATTTACTGTCTTTTCAACTCAATGGGAATTATGACAAAATTTGAAATGTTATTCTGTACCAGTATACACATTACATTTTTAATTTCATCAGATTAATTTGATAGCTGAATGAAAAATTTAGTAAAATAAGAAAGGAAACGGGAGTCAGACGTATATAAGTGTATTGATAAATTTAAATATATTCAGACACTATGTATGTGTTAGCTTTCTAATTACTATAACAGATATTTGAGATAACTAGTTTACAAGTAGAAAATATTAATTTTCACACTTTGTATGTCTCGTGATGTATCCATCTTCACGTATGCATGCATTTGTATGGGGGTGAAGGGAATTCAGAGATCAACATTTAGTATCTTTATTGCTATTTTTCTATTTCCCTTATTGTTATGTACCTCATTTCCCAGAGACAGGGTCGCTCACTGAGCCTGGCTAGATTTTATTGAGTCCCATAGATTCACTGGCCTGGAAGTTCCTGGGATCCTCTATTTCTGCCTCAACTTACAGCCCTAGAATTACTGACACATCCTAAGACACCCGGCTTTTATATAGTGCTGACATCAGAAGTCAGGTCTTCATGCTTGTGCAAGTACTTCACCTACTGAATCATGTTACAAAAGAGTTTGATTGGAATCAACTTGGAGTTTTTACACATAGTAAACAGTTTTGATTGCTTTGGATCTATGGTAGTTCATCAAGTATGAGCAAGTACATGTCAGAGACAATTGTTCATATGGCTAGAAAATAAAAGAGGAAGAAAGAGAAACTGAAATCCCAGACCCCTTCAAAATCAAGTAACTGGTAATGAAAAACCTACCACTGAACCCAATGCTTGATGTTTTGACATATAAAGCTAATAATGAATCATTGTGTTTACTACACAGGCCTTTGGAAAAAACTCCCAATTTGATTTAAATGCATAAAGGTTTTAGATATTGTTTATGACAAAATTGTGAGATTAAAAATTGAGGTATTAAGAACTCAATTATCATTAAATAAGGTTTTTTATCATAAAGCTGAATCTGTTTTTTTTTTTTCTTTTTGTATACCAGTGTACTTGGTTTGACAGTCCAAACATCTCACCTTACATTGGCGATACAACTGTTCTTCCTTGATGTAAATCCTCACTTTGTATTTCTATAAAATTTTAAAGATCTCTGTTAAAAAATTATCTTTGTTAACTAACTACTCCCAGGATTCTCCCATTTTTCACAAAAATATTGGCTTGTTTATAAAAATTTTAAATTAATTTAATAAGAAAACATTAAATAGTATTAACTTTATTTTCATCCTTATAAATGATTTTTTTTTAATTGATGAAGAAACACAGAAATGAGAACCAAAAGGATGAAATCCTGCCATCCTCCAAATAAGGACTGTTAGTTAAAACATATGCTCCAGAGAGACAAGAGCCCCTTTCCTTCTCTGGCAAATTCATTTCTGAATTTCTTCATGAAAGTCAAGGTTATTCAATAATTATTTTTTATTCATGTTATGCTTTTTTTTCAGAATTTAAAGTAGAATTCAGGTTTGAATTTACTGCATCTCGAATAAGGAGATCCCATCTGTAGTAACAGATGTAGAAAAGAGTACTTGACTCTGTTTAATATCAATTACAAATCTCATTGATCAAAATTCCTACACAGAACAAATCTAGTCAAGGATGCTGACTGGCGCTTTCTATTTAGGTAGTGTACGCAAGACTTTTCAGTAGGAACTGGAGGAGACTGCTATGGTAGATTACATTACTCTTCATTTTTTCATGTAGTAAAATTTCTATTCTCAGGAACAGAATAGAATTCTTCAGGGCACATAACTTCCATTTAATGTTTTGTATGTCTTGATATGATTCTCATTTGGATTGGTTTGAACTAAAGCATATCTCATTACAGTGAGTTTTATGTAATATAGAATATATGATTAACATTATATCATTCCGTGGTTTCTCTCAGTGCATTACTACTGAAATTATATTTGGAGCTTCCAATAAAATAAACCTATTTGACTTCCTTTCTAAGCCTTTCTGATGACAGCTGATTTGAGAAGCAGAATATGCTGTAAATACAACAAGCAGACTTGAGAGTTATCTGGCATCCTAACATGCCATTTGTTGTTCTGAACAACTAAGTCAACACTCTACAGTGCACTGGGAATGGTCCCTTAGACACTGATGCCATTATTTCTTTTCTGCTTTCCTATGAAACCTTAAGAGGTTTATGATATATCTGGCTTCTCACCTGTCTAGCACATCCCTTCTCTTTAGGTTTGCCCAAAGAATTTCTAAAATTAACTGGAGCATAAAAAAATGTTCTGCTCTCTTTCTTCTTTAACATTTGGTAAGGCAACAGAATATAATTTTCAATCCATGCATAGTTTGGTTATATTTCTCAATTCTGTCTCACATTGTGTGTGCCAGATATTCACTACATTTTGTTCAAAATGTCCATAAGTACACATTTATATTCTATGGAATCTTTTGATACAGGCAATCATTGCAATATATGAAAAACTAATTTGGTAACAACTTATTTCTTTAATAATACCAAAACCTGAAATTTCAATGTATACTGAAAGTGCCTTTCAGGAAATCTTCCATCAATTTCTCTACCATCTTTAGTCATATTTCTGTATCTGTCTGTCTTTCTATTGATTTTCTATTACATATTTATCTAGCTACTATGTGATCAGAGTGTCTTGAAGTTTCTGCTATCCGGAATTGCAGTCTGGATTTTTTTTTCCAACTTTTATTAGATATTTTCTTCATTTACATTTCAAGTGTTATCCAGAAAGTTCCCTATACCCTCCCCACTCCCGGCCCTGCTTCCCTACCCACCCACTCCCACTTCTTGGCCCTGGCGTTCCCCTGTATTGGGGCATATAAAGTCTGCATGACCAAGGGGCCTCTCTTCCCAATGATGACCAACTAGGCCATCCTCTTCTATATATGCAGCTAGAGACATGAGCTTAGGGGGTACAAGTTAGTTCATGGTTATTCTTCCACCTATAGGGTTGAAGACCGCTTCAGCTCCTTGGGTACTTTCTCTAGCTCCTTCTTCCTTGGGAACCCTGTGTTCCATCTAATAGCTGACTGCGAGCTTCCACCTCCATGTTTGCCAGGCATTGGTATAGTCTCCCACGAGACAGCTATATCTGGGCCCTTTCAGCACTATCTTGCTGGCATATGCTATAGTGTCTATGTTTGGTGGCTGATTGTGAGATGGATCCCTGGCAGCTGCAGTCATTGGGTCCATCCTTTGGATTCAGCTTCACACATGATCTCTGTATCTCTTTCAATGTGTGCTTTGTTCTTAATTCTAGGAAAGGGTGACGTGTCCACATTTTGATCTTCCTTCTTCTTGAGTTTCATGTGTTTAGTAAATTGTATCTTGGGTAGTCTAGGTTTCTGGGCTAATATCCACATATCAGTGAGTACATGTTNCAAAGCACTTACCAACCAACCAAGCTTTCTAGGAAAAAAAAATCAATTCTATTTATTTATCAAGTGAGAGAAAGATGGATTTATCGTTGCCATCATTAACTAGCTATTATTCTTCTTTAAAGTGAACTGAGATTTTTAAGGTGTTTTGTGCAATTATGCTGCTCATTTGTATGTCTCTAGCTTAGAAGTTTAACAACCTAAATCAGAAATTTCAAGCAATTTGCCCTATACTACCTACTAATTTTCTTCCTTTTTTAAAAAATTCTATTGGCTCTGTATGAAATGCACTCCATCAATGATAATCCTACTCATCTCCCCCCACCCCTGCACCCAACCTCCACCATTGCAAACCCCTCCTCAAGAGACAAAAATCTCATTGTGGAAACTATAGTGTGTTTCACACCCTTTGTTCACACTTCTTTGCTTTCAGAATTCATTGGAATGACTGGTCTTGCATGAAGCCTCTGTCTTCTGTCAGTCTATCAATATTGGATGCTCACTGGGACTTCTCTTGATATCCTGCTGTTGCCCTCTGCCATGGAGACCCTGTACTTTTGGGTCTGTAGGACTATGTATTCCAGCAGTTCACCAATGTGTTAGATGTTGGGGTAGGACAATTTTAAGCCCTACACCCAGGCCTGAGAGATATCTGAGTTGCTAAGCCCCATGACCTTACAGATGCTACACTCTCAGGGCCTAGATTCTGCAACCAGCCAACTAGTGCCAGCTTTACCCTGCTGCTCTCCACAGGAACAAAGAGGTCTGTGAGGAACGGAGAATGATCTGCCACTCTCATGACCCAGATCAAGCTTTCCCACCTCCCATAGGTGTCAAGGGATACTGGAGGGGAGAAGGACATCTGATTGTCATCACAGCCAGTTCATAACAGACAAGAGGTTTACTTTTTCTATAAGGCACAGAGTTGCACACATACAAATTTGATAGATTCAATTTCTAAATTGAGATTCCTCCTTCAGAGGTGTATCAAATTAGCTAATGAGATTCACCATTATATCAAAGATCTCTCTGTGTCACACTCCAGTTTGGTTATTTTATTGCTTTCTTTTTGTGAGATTAATATTTAATATAAAAATCTTATACATTTTCTTTCCTTCCTCTAAACCCTTCCATAGGCTCATTCGTGTTCCTTCAAATTCATGTTACCTTTATCACTATTATTGCAAAATTTTGTGTTTGAAATAGTGATTCATATGATTTGAGAAGCAAAATTCAACCAGCTTGTGTGGCCAACAAGCCCCAGCATTCTCCTATCTCCCCTGTGTTTGTCTAACTAGTGCTAGAAATAAAGATACATGCCATTGTAGCATATTTTTCCATGTGTTTCTGTTATCTACCTCAGGTTCTCAAGATTGCATACAAGGAGCTGACCAATTGAGAAATCACCTCAATCTCTCACTGTAATCTTATAGAACTTTTCAATCATCCT
>LR751650.1:85966-149394 GCA_902729485.2 Mus minutoides | reverse complement strand
CTAATTTTATATTTTTAAAAAGAGCTGTTTAATCTACGTTCAAGATTTATACACATGTATAAAAGCAGATCTTCTTGTTTAAATTTTATTTTATTTAAAAAGTTAATGTTTTTAATTGAAATGGGATTACATTACTTTCTCCCTCCCTTTCCTCTCTCTAGCCCCTCCTGACTACCCTCAAACCCTTTATATATATATATATATATATATATATATATATATATATATATATATATATATATATATATATATATATATATATATATATATATATATATGATGTGCTGGGTCCATGTTTGTTGTCTGTGTCTGTATGGTTTCAGTACTGGCCACTGGCCATTCTCCACTGGACAACCAATAGCACCTCATTCTTAGGAGAGGTTAGTTCTCTTTCTCTCAGCAGTTACTGGAATGGAACATATTTGCCTTCAGATTTTTGTCTAGGGGTGGGACCCCATGAAACTTTCACCATTCCACATTAACATGTCCATTGGCAATGCATTTCATATACAAGGCAAACATATCATTCATTGAGCTAATCGCAGTCTAGAACTTTTTGGAAGTCACAGATTCTTTGCAGTAAAATCATACACTTCTATGACTCCCTGAGTTCAGCTAAAGAGTATGTGGATGTGTTATTTCAAAGTTGCTGTTTTCTATACTAGCATTCATACATACATCCTCACATACACATAAAATATACATGTACATTTGGAAAAAACTTGAGTCCTCTTGGATACAAAACCTTGTCCTATATGGAATCATGTGACAGTGCATAGTTACAGAAATGAAGGGTTTCTATGTGTTTCAGGTTTCTCAATGGCGAGCCCAACAAGAAGAGCTATCAAGACTGGAAATGGAAATTTCAGCCAGAAGAAGAGAAAGGGAAGAAGAAAAAGAGAAATTGTGGAAAAAGAAGGAATTGCTACGAAGGGAGGAGACAGAGATTAAGGTATGCAATCCCCTGCTTTCTTGGATGTGCGAATGGGTCCTTGATTGAGCCTTGATTCACTGTGGGAGTTTGCCATTGATTCTCCCTGGCCATTCCAGGAACATTTGTGAGAATGAGCAGTTTTGCTTTATCTTTTATGTGATTGCTGATGAGAGAACCTATGTTGTTGGCATATATGAACACAGTTGTCTGTGTCTAAGTTCATTGTATATTGGGGGGAAGGGGCAAAATTTGTGGCTATTCTTAAGTCTTGTACTAAGAAGGGATATGGTAAAACTTTCAGTGTACTAGGAGAGCATTTTGGTTTATGGTAGTGTGGCTAATGATAGTTAGAAATGTACTTGTTGACAGAATACATTGTAGTGGGTACAGTGTAAAATTCATGGAATGCCAAAAGGCCCTTGAAGACTTCATTCTTGACTTATTATTTATTAGATTTTTCAGTTATACAAATTTATCATTCTTCTTTTGGACAAATGTATGTTTATAAATCTTAAAAAAAAAATCACTAAAGTCTTATCCATGCCCCTAAAGTTCTGCTGCTGATCTACAGAAGATGTAAATGCATGGGGCTTGTTTTGATTATTTTATTATAGCATCTAGACTTTTTGTCTGTTCCTGCAATAAAAATTTCAAACTTTGCAGTAAAGGTATTTAGTTTAAAATGTTATCAGAGTTATCAAGCAACATTCCAGGAAGCTGCTGACTCTGGAAATCATTCATGAAAGGCAGTTACCTCATGACCAGTGCAAAGAAAGGAAATTGATCTGCCACAGAACTCCTCCAGTCTTGCATACCACGGCCCAGAAAGTTCACTTATATTGACTTGATCTGCATGATGTAGAAAATGATTAAAAAGAAAAAAGCTGCTTACAGTGCTGAGAATGACTGATTAACTCATGTCCATTGGTGGACTAGCTTTTGAACTGTGACCATGGTTCATATTTTGGGGTCCTGTGATCAGTGGAGTCTGTGGATCCCTTGTTTAAGGAGTTTTTCCTTCAGAGTAGAATACTGGGGGGATAAAGGAACTGTGGACTTTCAAGCTCTGAGCCACTTTTGCTGCATTTCTGACTCCTTACTTGCCCTTGATCTTGACCTGTGCCTGCTTCTGCTCCAGCAAGCTGAATGTAGTGAGAGGCTGGCGGTTCTATGGCCACTTGACAAAGTCAGCCAGTATGGGGTTGCTTTTTGCAGCTCTAATATTTTTTAATTAAAAATTGAATTCCATTTATTCCTCTAAAGAACTAAATTGGGTGGTTTCATCAGGCCCACATTAAGAAATGTGATTTCTAAAAGGAATAACTTCGAGAGCCTCAATAATTAGTAAATATTGATCATGTTTCAGATAATGGAAGTGAACTGTGTATCTTTGTGGGACAACTCACTGATTGTTAGCCGTCATGAATGTTTAGGATTTGAAGTGTGCATCCTTAGATATGCCTTTTATGTAGAGGGCTCTCATAGCATTTCTTCCCAACAAATAAGAATGGCCCCAGAAAGCACTGTGTATCTAAGAAGACAGTGCTTCTCACTACATTTAGAGCAGGGCATTGCTGCTCACTGTCTTCTTTGCAGTCGAGTCAGCAGATTTCCGGAAGGTAAACAAGGGATTTTTAAAAGGTGAGTTAGAAAGATTTCCTGAGTTTTAAGAAAGGGATGACATTAGGCTTCAGAAACATTGAAGCAAGTGAGGGAACACAGAGAGAGCAAAGGGTGAAATGATTGACAGCTGCGGTGGCCAAGGTGATGGCAGCACTAGTAAGGCCTAAGGCAAGAAGGCACCGTGGAGATCAAGGAGAACTTCACTGACATTAGCTGCAATGTCCTTTCTACGTTTTAGAGTGTAAGCCCTAACCTATACCCAGGAGCATCGAGGAAGCAGATGCTGAAATGCTGTCAAGGCAACCACATGCCTAGTCCATTTGTTCAGGCTCCAGATGCATTCCGTTAAGCTGCCTGCAGGGCCCCACTTCCCCATCTTGCATGTGATAAGGAGGGACACATAGGAAAGGGGAGACCAAATATCTCATGCATGTAGAGTGTGGTTGAATCCTACTGTGCTTCTGCATGCTCTGACATTTTATTTTAATTCTTAGAAATTTTACAGTACCAAGGTATTTGGTTTATTTTACTTACTTTGTCCTTATAGTAATTGTTTTCATTTAGGAAATATTTTCTAAAAGATAGAAATTCATATATTAATATCCATCACCTAGCAGTAAAAATTTTCATATGCTTTATATTGTCTCACATTAAAAAAAGGGGGGAGGGAGTGGTCATGCTGTGCTCATCCCTACGCAGTGTCTCACCAAGTCCTGGACTATTAGTTGTTCTATTCAGCTACTCAGACCCTTATTAGGGTCTAGCCTTCCTCTGACTTTAGTTACACCTCCTCGGTCTGATTTTGGAGTTCATCTTTCTATTCAACCCTAGTGCTGTGCCTGTGTGTGTGTGTGTGTGAGAGAGAGAGAGAGAGAGAGAGAGAGACAGAGACAGAGACAGAGAGAGACAGAGAGAGACACACAGAGAGAGATTTTGTTCAGCATTACTACATATTTACATTTACATATTTATTCTACATATTTCTACATAATGGCAAGTTCCATTATCAATAGAAATACTGATCAAAAGTTCTTTATTAATTACAAACTTACATTCTCTTTGTTTTAACTCTTTTATATGCTAGAAGCAAACTGTTTTTCCAGAGCATTAAAGCAGCTTGGCTGATAATCCCCCTACAGGTGATAATCCCACAGACAAAGCCCCCTGGCTGAGACATGCTTTCTCCTATCCCCGCTGCTTCTCCTCCATTTTCCCACCTGACTTTCTTACTCACAAGGAAGCAGCAGAGAAGCCAGATTCACTCTCCCCTGCCATGGACCTCACCGGAGAATGTCTGGACAGGACACTCTCTTCTTCCTAGTGCTTCTTCCTACAATTTATATTCCAGGGCTCATTTACTAAGATAATGTTTTAGTTTATGTCTAGTGCTAAAGTTTAGTCTTATAGCCAATTCCAGTTGGATAGAATATTCATACTTTTCATGGCTTTATCTCAAGACCAAAGACAGATGTTGATTAGCTGAGATTAGATAAACTGTTACCTGTTAGGTAATTTTCACAGGCATCTCTCTAAGCTTGAAATTATTGTCATGATAAAATCAGAGGATGGTGCCTTTTTATGAATGAGCACAGAATTATTATGAATGAAACAAAATTATTGTGCTAGATAGGCCTTAAAATCACTGATAATGTAATATTGGTCTCTGCACCACCCTTTGCTGTATGTGGCTCTTAGGATGGTATGAGAATATCATAAAATTTTCTCTGTATCATAGGATTTTAGGAGATGAATTGCTATGGGATGATAAGTCTAGGGGTCCATGGACTCCAAGTTAGTCCTAGCTTTCTCCCAGGATGGAAATTGTGAACAAGGGTCATATACTAGAGACATATATCTTCCCATGTATAGTGTTCGAAAATTCTCTGTAAAGTAGTGAAATCCAGGACTGCCTGCATCTGAACTGGGAGGTATTGCTGGGCAAACCAGGATGGCACCAGTGAGCGTATAATCTTCAGTTCTACCTCAGAGATACTTTGGGGAGGGATCTGCCATTTTGTGAATTCTCAGGTTCATGTGCCATCAATTCAGTGAATGCCCAAAGTCAGCTTCAGTGGAACATTGGCACTTGAATGTTCTGGCAAATACCCAGAATTACATACAGCTATAGAAAACCTAGGGGAAGGAGACAGTGGAAAACCAAAGGAGAAAGACTGTCTAGCAATGATAGTGAAAACAGAGTGCAGGTTATAGGCTGGGAATAGTTCTTCTGCTTAGAAGATTCCAGAAGCTCCATTGAAGTGGAAAGTTTCTGGATGTGTCATGTGATGCAGACTCACGTGGTGTTTTGCCAAGACAAGACCCCTGGGAAGAGAGAGTATGAATACAACTCAAGGGACAGTGAAGGCGCTAGCGCTGCAATAATTCATGAGGTCTTCGCTCATCTTTGCTTTGTCAAGAGAGGCACAGCAGAGAACTTCTCCTGGTGTTCCAGCTGGTCCTGGTTGTTCTTACTGATTCATGCCCATTCAGTGGAGGCCTGGTGGTTTCTGCTAGACCATGCCACTGTTTCTGATTTGTGTTTGGTATCCTGACATTACTAAACTGGACTGCTGGTATCCTGACAACAGAGATTGGAATTGCCTCAAAAACCTACTTCCAAACGAGTCACCTCCCCTTGTCTGATTTACCACCTTTTCTCCCCTATATTTGAATGGTAGGTTAGAAGTGGGGTTGAAGCATTTGGAAACCCTTATTAAAAGTAGTTTTTTTTAAAAAAAAAAAACCTAAGCCTACACTCCATTCTCCTGAGAGAATTTACAGTTCAGGTCTAAGCTGTTCTTCCAGTGTGGGGAATTTGTGGGTTCATATGTAAGAAATTTTTGAGTCTCTTTTGAGGTACTATATAGCTTGATAGTGTACTATCAAGTTTTTAGGTACTGATCTAAAAAGCTGTGGGGGGGGGAATAAGAGGTGGACACAGAATATCGATAAAATTTAAGATCCTTAAGTGTAAACCCTGTATTTTTAGGACCATTGGGGTTTAGAGGAGCCAGCAAGTAAACTGAGCAAGCCAACTTGAAGATGTTCTCTGAGATTCCCTCCTCAGACCACTTCATGCCTTTCCTCACCAGAACTGGAAATAACATGGAGTTAGATAACATAGCACAGATGACTGCAAAACAGAAACATTGTCTGAATGACCCAACCACAAGAGCCCAGTAGAGAAGAGGACTTTCTGTGGCTTGTTGCCCAGGGTGGCTAGAGATTTGAAGAACAGGACCTGCCATCCATGGCCAAAAGACTGAGGGAGCCATCAGGCAGGGAACACGGATAGATTTGCAGAACTGAGTTAGCGATGCAATGCCAAGCTCTAACTCGCTGTGACCATAGGAAATCAAGCTCTAACTCACAGTCCTGTGACCATAGGAACTTACGTCTTTTAAAAACAAGAATGCAGTTGAAAACAAATTTTTCTCCAGAAAAGAATTCTGCTTTGCCCTTACCTTAGATTTCAGTACTATAACTTCAAAAGCAGAGAGTTCAACTACACTGTGCAGGACTTCTGCATTACAGAACATTGAGCTTAAAAAGCTGTAAATTCTTGTTTTGTACTGCCAAATATGGGTTAATTTTTTTGTACAGTAATTGAAAAAAAATCACTAAACTGGGTTCTGGAATACCAAGTATATAGAAGTGGGTTTGGATTTGGAAGTGAGAAAAAGCCAGAAGAATTTTGAGGGTATCACTTTTGAGGTTGATTAATTAAAAATAAAAACAAAACAACAACAACAAAAACCAGGTTACCTTCAACAAATGATTAGTATAAATAGCAGTTGTTAAAGACATGGATGATGAAGACTCTAACAAAAGTGATCAGTATTGGAAGCAGGGGAAAGGCAGGCTTGTGGACATTAAAGCTGGGTAAAATAGGAGGTGGGCTTGTGGACACTAAAGCTGGGTAGAAAAAGAGTTTCAGAGTAATGAGCTTCTTTAGGAGGAGACTGATTTTGAAAAAACTGTTCAACAAAAAGGATGCAGACTTGATGATTAGGAAAATTCTCAAAACTCTTAGAGATTCTTTTTTGTTATAAGAGTCTTATTGGATAACATAGATAAGGGGATAGATGTATGATCATATAATCCTTTACTGAAGCCTTCAAAATATCAATAGGTGAACACATTCAGTTGTATAAACGATCTCCCCAGAGTTTAAAGGCCTTTCTCTTGGATCCTTTGAAATGAGAAGGACTTCGGAAGATTAAAGCTGATGACTCTCAGCCACTCTTCCCCAGACCAGAAGAGTGAGATTATCTAAGAACATTGTTTGTGTGGCTTTAGTCTAATAGATAGAAATCCTATAAAACACACAGTGTCTTAAGACAACGCCTGAAATAGGGCAGCATGAAAAGAGGTTACTGTCTGCCCAGAATTCTCCCTGTATGAAAATAAGCTGAACACTGCATACAGTGCTTCCTGAAGATGGGTGGACTCATGTCTTCCTTTTGACCTTGAACCATTTTGGGACATGGGGAATGGGTTCCTGCTACCTGAGCACTAGAAGACAAACGTTCTCTAGCAAGACTTTGTATTTGTTTTAATATCACATAGCAGGCCCATGACCCTGAAAGCGAATTTTAACTAAGGAGATGGAGCAGGTCCCAAGATATTTCTATTTTTCATCATATGTTAGCTAGAACTATTTGGTATACTGGCAATCTCCTTGAGAAAGGAACCCAAACACATATACAGATACAAAGATACTGAAGTTGATCTAAAGAGATTCAGTTCCAAATGAAGAAAGAGATGAGCCTTTGTGGGAAGAGAAATCAACAAACTGCAAACTGGGCAGCAAATGTGGAAGATCCCAAACTCATTGAGCCCTCTAGAATGGGGCATGGCTCCAAGTGCATTGAGCTCATGGGCTTTTTTGTTTGTTTATTATTTTCTTTCTCATATCTAGTCAGGGTTCACAGCTATCTATCATTTGCTAATTGTATGACCATGGGGAAAATTGTTTTATTTCCTCAGTTTCAGTGTTTGTATCTATTTGTATAATATTCAATGAATTTGAGGCAAAACATGGGAAACAGCTAGCATATGCCTAGAACCCAGAACTAGCTCTATAAATTACACAGTAATTACTGATATTAATATTGTTGTAGTTGAGTGGTAAAGCAGAAGGTAGCTAGAATCAAATCCAACATTTCAAATAGAAATCAGATAAAGTTAATTATAACTAGAGGCAACAGAATTAAACTAGCTTCAGGAACCAGTCATGGGCACAGTCCTTTTTATCTTTGCCTGTTGTTCTTAGCTGGTAAGAGAATACCCCTCAAAGGGACATTACTTAGTCAACGCTAATGGCCACATAGCTAGTTTTTAGTACCAGTAAGATGAAACAATCTGATGAGAACATAGAGCATGCCCTCGCTGTAGTAATTTACTCTAGACCACGGGGCCATTGATTCTCTAGTGCATCCCCTGGGTCTAGGTGGCAATAAACTGCAAAATGCAGACTCGATAGCGCATAGTTCAAAAGAATGAAATGTGTGACATTTCTCATATGCTTTATGATTTGCTGACTTCATTGTAAATTATACATATAAGCCTTCTGCTATGTGCTCTGTTTTGAAATCTCAAGGTCTCCTTTAAGGAAGTAATGTGTCTCAAAGTAGTGCATTTACTTGTTCATCAGGCACCAACTCTACCGCCCTCCTTGTAGTGGTGTTCTGGGCTGCATTTGCCTCACATACAGGGTAGTGCTGTGGGCTCTTAGTAAGATAGGCTGACAGTGGGCGGCTAGAACCCAAAGGTCCACACGGGATGAGTCTCCATCAATTTACTCATGGTGTTCCAAGAACCTTTCGTTGTTGTTTATCTTATACCCTGTCCTACATTTGCAAATTTCATGCCCTAGTAAGAGGACACTCCAACATAAAAAGTTGCTTTTCTGGTAGTTTACTAAAAAAAGGTGTGCTTACGCACGCTGCCACAAACATAGTATACATTTTTTTTCTATGTCATTTGAAACCCTTAGTAATAAGACAAGGAGATTTGAGTTTCAAAGTTTATCAGGAGAACAAAAGTGTTAATCGAGGAACAACAAAAGCTACAAAATGGAGTGAATTATATTGTGCTTGAAATTGAGTATCACCACATATAACAAATTAAATATTTTCTTATTTATACATATATGCTCAGATTTATATCAATACACATATCCATACACATAGATATCCATACACATGTATTTCTAATGTATTTTTAAGAGTAGCTCCTGGCCCCTTCACGGAGTACTGATGACTCCCTTAGCTCAGGGCAGTTAAGATGTACATTTCTTCTCCTCCAATGCCTACACCACCTCCTCTCTCATTTCTTGGCTTTGTATCATCAAGCGTCACCTGCCCCTCCCTACTCTGGCCTCTGCTGGTCTGAGTGCTTCTTAGTGTGAGCGCTCCCTTGTTGGCAGCATTATTAGTTTAGCCATAGTTGATTAAAGTCAAGGCCTTGAAATAAACTTTTTGTCCTGACTGACTGCAGTAGGGCTCAGACACTCTCTTCCTATTAATTTTCCTCCTCTACTTTAGGCCCTTAATTGCTACTGCATGCATTCGTGCACCACAGGAACTTCAGGATATGGAAGTGTCCTCTGCAATTTCCTTCAAATGCCTGTGACTGATTGCCTCTCATCCCCATGAAGTGCCCCAATGTCGAGGAAGGAGAATAATGACAATTACAAGGCTTTAGTGGGTGGGGGAAAGGAATCTCTTGAAATCACAATGGTGCTTGGCTAGCAGACCCTCAGAGATGGTACCTGCCAATCCTGGCAAGGTCCTCTGTTCCCTCTGCATCCTTTCCTATTATGATAGACTCTCCCTTCCAGCCAGTGTAATGGAGAGACCAAGGCTGCTCTTGTGGAGAGAGGAAACGCTCTCTAACTGAATCTAACAGTTACAACAAAATGATATAAAATGAAAACACTGCCAACTTATGTAGCATTTCACCTGTGCTAGCTGAAACATTGACACAGAGCACTATTGTGACACTTGGCAATATCACGGTGACTTTCAGTGTTAAAACTGGCTTTCAGCACCTTCATGGTTTTAGAAAATAGAGATGGTAATATGAGAATATCTGAAGACTTTGGGGGCCTTTGAAACATGTCTTTAATTCACTCCAAACACAAAACTTGACCTCCAATCTAACATTCACTGACTTGTATCTCTTGCAACATGAGAGATTCTTTGCAAATAAACCATCTGCATTAATGTGGAGTCCCTATGGAGCAGAGGACTAGCCTCTATGACTGTTCTTGGCTGTTCTCTGGTCTTCTCAGCTGATAACTCCTAGGTGTGGAGTTTTGCACAGTTTGGGTGGTGGCTTACTTTTCTTTCTGTGTATGTGTATATGAGAGAGAGAGAGAGAGAGAGAGAGAGAGAGAGAGAGAGAGAGAGAGAGAGAGAGGTGTGAGTGCCTATGGAGGCCTGAAGAGAACAGTAGATGCCCTAGAGTTAGAGTCACAAGAGGTTGTAAACAGCTTTACATGGGCGCTGGGAACCGAACTGAGATTTTATGCAAGAACAGAATGTGAGCTTACCCACTGAGCCCCATGTCCTTTAGGGATCTTAAATGCACCAATCTCCCTTCTAACCAACAGACCAGAGGTAGGGGAAAAAGAAGGTTAATGAAAAGGGTGCTGTGGACCTGTTTAGAAGTAGTTCCCTGGGGGCAATTCCACTCTTGTAGTCAGGATACCAACAATCCAGTTCAATAACAAACAACCAACAGGGATCAGTAGTGGTGGCTCATTCCAGCAGAAACACCAAGGCTTCGTCAAATCAGCAGGATTCAGCAGAAGCCACAAGAATCAACTGAATACCAGGAGAAGTTCTTTGCCACATTTCTCTCTACAAAGTGAAGATCGGTGAAGACCAGCAGAGTTTTGCATAATGTAGCAATGCAAGCACCTCCTTTCACTGTTTGTGGGATTGATTCTATTTATACTCTTTCTAAACATCACATGTCCTCTCAGTGTGCCTGTTTNCCCAGTGTTCTTTGGTTTGTCATTAAAATTTAGAAATGGACATAAGCTTATTAAATGAACCCATTCCACCCTGTTTACATGAGACTGAACAAGTTGAAATTAGTTCTCAATATAAGTCTACAAGTAACAGGAAATGTAGGGTGATACCCAGAGACGGCCAATGGAAAGCCTACCTGCTCATGTTCAACTGTCTTTTTTTAAAATAAAAACTTCAGAGTTTTAGAAATGGCCCATTGTGTAAGAGTGCTTGTTTTATACTGACCTAAGTTTGAATCTCTGGCTTCACGTAAAAAGCTGAACATGTCTGTGTGTTCCTGTAACCAACAGACATTTGCAGTAGACGCAAAATAAAAGTACCAAGAGCCAGATGTATTTTTTTTCACCTGATTTCCCAGTGGGCAGCTTTACAGGGAAGAAACTTAAGAATTAACTCTAGGTACCATGTTTGGCTGCATTTTCTGCTAAGTCTTGATTATTCATAATGATCTGATAAAATTAACGAACATTTATGCAGTGTTTGCGGTGTTCTAGGCAGTACCTGTGTTCATTTCATCTTCTTAATAACTCCAAGGGATGGATAACAATGTGATCCTCATACCTGAAGAAGTTGAGATGTATAGTTGCATAATTTCCCTAAAGCCACATAGCTGTGAAGTATTTGACTCTAAATGGGCCAATCCTGGTTCACTCTTTAAATGCTGCTGTAATGTTTGTGTTGCTCTCGTGAATGCTCTTGGCTATTAATTTTCAGATGAATCTATTTTGTGAAACCTGAGTTTCAAGAAGCCTCAGTATCAAAGTCTTGGATTTGAGGTTAATTCACCTTATTCCTGCCATTGCTCACACAGATCTGTCTAGCAGATAGGAAATTGAAGATATTAAAACTCCTTAGTAGTACCCATTTGCTGCAGTAGAATTGCTTTTATGTCCTCAAAGTGCCCAAAGCTGACAGTGTCTGTTTCCATATTCTTAATAGTTACGATTTCCTCTGAGTTGATGAGGCACTACAATTAAATGCTTCATAAGACATAAGATTATTATCATGATAAGATGATGTTACAAGCTGACTTTAAAAATAAAAATCACCATTTCCACTCCTCCTGGCATTATTTTCCGAGGGGGTTAAGGAAAATGAAGAAGACGCCATGACTGCATTTTCCTTTTTAACATATTGACGTTATTTTCACGAGTGAGTTTCCATAGGTTTCCAAGTTCAAATCTATGGACTTGTCATCTATAACCATACTAATTTGGCTGAGGCCAATTCTATTTGTGCATTGGATCTCATTGCCTTTCCTTCTCAAGACTGTACCAGTCTTTGTTGTACCATCCTTCCAGATCTTTCTAAATACATGCCACAGTGTCTTCCATCTAACAGATACGCTTCTTGATCCCACCCCTCTTCAGACAATAACATCATTCCATAGCCTGAACTCCGTGTCCAGCTTTTCCTCTCTCTAAGTCTTTTTACATTTTGCCTTAATTTTCTTCAACACATGAAAAACACATATTCATATTAGATCATGTGATATTTTAGTATGTATGTACATTGTATGGTGCTTAAAAAGAGCAAGTATGCATATGAATTGTAATAGTTACCTTTTTATGGTAAGACATTTAAAATTCTTTTCTAAGGCATTTTAAAAGTACACAGGAAATCAGTATTATCTGCAGTCATCCCGACTGTGTGACACTACAGCAGAGTTTCTTATTCCTCTCTAGCTATGATTTCACACTTACTGTTCACTCTTTCCCTGTCCTGTGCAACCCAGCCTATAGGAACCACTGTTCTCTCAACCCTATGAAAGTAACATCTTTTACTTCCACGTGGTGACCTCATGTGCTTCTTGACTTCCTGGCTCATTTCACTTAATGATATCCTAAAGTACCACCCATGTTGTCACAACTGACAAGAGTTTAGCTCTCACATCTAATTTGCATTCTTCTTATCTGTTCATGAGTTGATGGGCACTTGGGCCATTCCCATTTCTTTGCTGATGTTGATGTTGATGCTTCAACAAACATGTAAGTGCAGATGTCTCTTCATCATTCTACCTTTCTTTCCTTTGGCTACATCATTAGTATTAGGGTTGATGGACTGTGGGTGGTTCTTGGTCAATTTTTAAAAGACCCTATTCTATGTTGTCTTCCAAACTTTATCTTGTCACCAGTGTGCACATGCTCTGTGTTTTATAGTCCTCTCCAGCACTTGTTTTCTTTTGCCTTTTTCACAGCTGTCACTCCAACCGGAGTGAGGTCATGTGCGAGGTTATTGTGATTGGCATTTCCCCTGATGATTAGCGATGTGGGACGTCCTCTTCTTCACTCCTCTTCTCTGGAACCAGTTCACTCTCCAGCTGCAGCAACACTGTACCTGCCAAGGTTGTCCTTGTCCTCCACGTCCCACTGACTGATCCAAGAGGTCAATTCTCAGTTCTCATCTTTCTGGAATGATTAAGATCGAACTGACCAGAGACTTGTCTTTAGAAAAATGATTTGATTTACTTCTAGGAAGCCATTCTGTCACAGTACTCCCCTCTTCTCAGTAAACTTGCATGGGTATTCCTCATTCTTCTGTCTCTTCGACTTTGGAGTGTGTTGGGGGCTTAGTGTTCTAAGTATGCATATTATCTAGATGATCTCAACTAACTAACACTATAAGTTCACATCATTTATATGCTGAGTCGTACCAATTAAGATTGCTTTTGAAGTCTACACCGACATACCAACTACCTCAAATCGAAATGCCAAAGCTTTGCTTACACTTTTCCTCCCAGACCCATGATGCTCTTCTCTTCCCTGTTCAATGCAGATGGAATCTGCTCTCCTAGTGCTCAGCCCAACAGTCTCTGAGTCACTGTTGATTTGTATTTTCCCTTTATTACATTTACCTTCTGATGTGGATAGATACTCTACCTATATAACACAATTAGAAGCATTGCTTCAAACTTTATATGCCCCAGTACAGCGGAACGCCAGGGCCAAGAAATGGGAGTGGGTGGGTAGGAGAGCAGGGCAGGGGGAGGATATAGGGAACTTTCAGGACAGCATTCGAAATGTAAATAAAGAAAATATCTATCTATCTATCTATCTATCTATCTATCTATCTATCTATCTACTATCATCTATCTATCTATCTATCTATCTATCTATCTATCTATCTATCTATCTATCTATCTAAAGAAGCATTGCATCAGCCTCCCGGTCCTCTAACTAATTTCTCTCCTCTTCTCCTCCTATTTTAATGTTCTACTTTCTATTATATATATATATATATAATTTATACCTTCATTCAAAGTAGCCAGGCTGATTTTTGTATGCTCACTTCAGACTATATCGCTCCTCAGCCAAAAAAAAAAAAAATGCACAAATGGAGTTTCACCCATTACAAATACGATCCAAAGCCCACCAACCTCTAAGGCTCCACCTGATCTTCCTCCCTGCACTCTATCAATCTGTTGCTTGATCTCATCTCCAATTCCTTTCCACCTGCCTCTGCTCCAACTGCGCATATCCACTTCCTCCTCCATGAGAATCCTAGCACTGTCTCCCAGCCTTTTGCACTCATGGTTCCCAGCACCTAGAACCATCCTCCTCCTCCAAGATGTCTGCACAATTCTCTTCTCAGCTCACTGAGGGACCCAAACAAATGTCATGCTAGTGGGAGCATCCTTGAGGACCCCTTTCTCCTATTGTCATCTATCATCCTGCCCTAGTTTTCCCTAAGCATTTATCATCCCTGGCGTGCGCGTGCGCGCGCGCGCACACACACACACACACACACACACATTTAAATACTACATTAATTTTTTTTTTAGAATATACACTCACAAAAAAAAAAAGGAGGATTGTAGGTGGTTTTTCCATTTCTTTATTTCCAGTGCATGGTGCCAGACACTCATTCACAGAGTATTGGTTGAGTGAGTATGTTTACTGCACACACTATGTACAACCATTTACACAGTGGTTACTGTACACAGTAAATGCCTTAATTTTGAAGTGGAGAGGAGGACCTGTCAGGCCTGGGGGGCCCTAATATGATGGATGACCTTGGACATGCTATGCAGGCTGTATGGGATTTTGCCCTCTGAGTTGTAAAATGAAGTGTTTGGATTAAATGTTCACAGTAATCACCTGTGCTCTAAGTCTAAGAAGTCATGATTGAATAACTCTGAGGCCTGATGACTTTTTACTCTCCCTGATACTTCACATCTTGAAATACAGCATCCTTAGTAGATAAACTCCCTCCCTAATGAATAGTGAAAAGACAGAAATTAAACGAGATTATGGGCAAATTCATTTTAGAAATGTCAGCATAAAGACACCATCATTATGTAATATCACCCATCCTGAAAACAGCCGTTTCTTCTAAAGAAGCCATGACAGTTATTTTTAAATCCACCTGGCATTTCAATTAAGAATGAGATAACTAATGTGTTTACTCCAGAACATTTTCTTGGCTCATCCTATTATATGGACATAGGATACATCACAACAGAAAACAGGTTATTGCCAATTTGCATGAGTGGGAAGCTCTGCTATGCAGGAGTGCTCAGTACAAGTGGCCAAAGCTAGCTCTGTCTAAAACGTTACTTCTGCATGCATATAGGTATCACCTTCTTCTGAACACTTATAATCAAAGAAATTAATACTGCTGTATGGGATTGATCCCCCCTGTGAGTAGTCTCCGCCTTTGATTCTGTGGCTCCTGGGTTTCCCTATGTCTTCCTCGGCCTCTGGTTTCTGGCCGAATTTAGCAAAAGTACAAGTTGGGAGATGGGATGAAGCAGGATGGTGAAGGTTCCCCCAGCTCCTTGCTCTGTTGGGCTATCATTCTACTAGAGGTCTCTGTTTCGGTCTGCTGCCCCCTATGCTGTCTGTGCCCACCCCCATGCTGTCTGCTGCTCCTCTGTCCATGCTGTCCCTGGTCTACAGGTGGTAAAGCAGCTCAAAGATGCCTAACCCCTCACTGCCTGCATTTTAACTCTCCTTCCAATTTTCTTTTCAATACATCTTTTCAGTTCATTCTAATTTTATTTGTGCCCATCTGCTTATTAGTAAGAATCACTGATATAAGAAATTAGCAAGAGAATAAGAGACAAGAAGTTAAAGGGTTAGAGACAAGAAGTTAAAGGGCTAGTAACACCAGCAAACTAAAAGGGAAGAGAGATTTTGTAGTTGAATTCAGTTTAAGAAGAGCATTTAGTCCCCATTTGCTACTGATGGACATCATTCCAGTATCTCAGGAGCTGGAGCACGTATTGAAGGGAAGAATGCAACATATTCTATGGGTAGTATTTAAATAAAAGTTTTGTATGAGGTCTTTATAAAACCTGTATAAAATTAAACCATTAGTCCATGAAATGTTTCTAAAGAATGTGAACATGATGCCATGTGGCAGAAAAGAATAGTGTAGTCACAATCAGGTCTTTATACGGTATCTTGACCTTGGGCATGATGCAAAAAGATACTTTGAAAACTTTAGGAATAAATGATAGCTGTGGCCCTTGGGCACACTTTCTAAATATGTACTTTCTTTGTCTAGCCTTAAAAGGCAAATTTTGGTGATTACAAAGTATTTTATGTCAGTTGTCAAAATACAGACAAGCACAAAAAATACTATGAAAACCACCCCAAGCTCACATAGCTCCCAAAGGTTGTGAACAACAATGGCCTTCAATATTTCTACATACACAAATGTATTATTTTAAATGCTATTTCTCTTACTTGTCAATATATCTTGTGTAGTTCCCCTTTTTTCCTACATAGGGTTTATGTACTGTTTCATCAAATGGCTCTTTTGATAATCTCACAATTTGGGGTACTTCTCTCATTGCCATCTTTTTCATTTGTTAAAGACTGTCGGAAATACACACATATATATTTTTTCAGTTTCCATGCTTGTTGGACTTTAAAAGTTTATTTCTTAGTTATTAAAGTTGGAGAGTTTTCTTATTATTAAAAATTATGTTTTTTGCAACCAACAGATTGGGAAAAGATCTTTACCAATCCTAAATCTGATAGAGGGCTAATATCCAATATATACAAAGAACTCAAGAAGTTAGACTCCAGAGAACCAAATAACCCTATTAAAAATGGGGTACAGAGCTAAACAAAGAATTCTCAACTGAGGAATACTGAATGGCTGAGAAGCACCTAAAAAAAAAAAAGTTCAACATCCTTAGTCATCAGAGAAATGCAAATCAAAACAACTCTGAGAGTCCACCTCACACTAGTCAGAATGGCTAAGATAAAAAACTTAGGTGACAGCAGATGCTGGCGAGGATGTGGAGAAAGAGGAACACTCCTCCATTGCTGGTAGGATTGCAAGCTGGTACAACTACTCTAGAAATCAGTTTGGCAGTTCCTCAGAAAATTGGACATAGTACTACTGGAAGTTCCAGCAATACCACTCTTGGGCATATGCCCAGAAGATGCTGCAACATGTAATAAGGACAAATGTTCCACTATGTTCATAGCAGCCTTATTTATAATAGCCAGAAGCTGGAAGGAACCCACATGTCCCTCAACAGAGAAATGGATACAGAAAATGTGGTACATTTACACAATGGAGTACTACTCAGCTATTAAAATAATGAACTTATGAAATTCTTAGACAAATGGATGTATCTGGAGGATATCATTCTGAGTGAGGTAACCCAATCACAAAAGAACACACATGATATGCACTCACTGATAATTGGATATTAGCCCAGAAACTTAGAATACCCAAGATACAATTTGCAAAACACATGAAACTCGAGAAGAAGGAATTCCAAAGTGTGGATACTTCAATCCTTTCCTGAAGGGGAAACAAAATACCCATGAAAGGAGTTACAGAGATAAAGTTCAGAGCTGAGACCGAAGGAAGGACCATTCAGAGACTGCCCCACCTAGGGATCCATCCCATATAGAATCCCCAAATCCAGACACTATTGTGGATGCCAACAAGTGCTTGCTGACAGGAGCCTGATAAAGCTGTCTCCTGAGAGACTTTGCCAGTGCCTGACAAATACAGAAGTGGATGCTCACAGCCATTCATTGGATGGAGAACAGGGTCCCCAATGAAGGAAATAGAGAAAGTATCTAAGGAGCTGAAGCAGTTTGCAGCCCCATAGGAGGAATAACAATATGAACTAACCAGTAACCCCAGAGCTCCTTGGGACTAAACCACTAACAGAAGAGTACACATGGTGGGACTCATGGCTTCAGCTGCATATGTAGCAGAGGATGGCCTAGTCGTTCATCAATGGGAGGAGAGGCCTTTGGTCCTGTAAAGGTTCTATGCCCCAGTATAGGGGAATGCCAGGGCAAGTAAGCAGGAGTGGATGGGTTGGGGAACAGGGTGAGGTGGGAGGGGACAGGGGGTTTTCTGAGGGGAAACCAGGAAAGGGGATAGCATTTGAAATGTAAATAAGGAAAATATCTAATAAAAACTTATGTTTGTTTATGTATGTATGTATGTATGTATGTATGTATGTATGTATGTATGTACATATATGCCAAATCCATCTCATAGCACACATGCAGAGGTAACATGCATTCTGTGACACACATGTAAAGGTCAGATGACAACTTGTGAGATTTGTTTTTCTTCTTCCTCCATGTGAAGCTCAGGTCATCAGAGTAGGTGGCAGTTGCCCTTATCCACTGAGCCATCTTGCCAGTACTGTTTTCTTATTGATAGTCTCATACTATTATTCAGAAGAAAACTGATGATAGTTTATTCTCTTACTAGCCAGAGATGGACTTTTTTTATTAGCTTTCTGCTCAGCGAGTGAAACAGTCAACTTTAGGACAAGGGGACGTATCAGAAATATGATCAGTTTGAATTCTGGCTGAAAAGAAATCCCTGAAGTTCAAATAACCAGGCAGTATGATTGTAAAACTGTAAGACCTGACTTTGGTTTCTTGCTCTTGTAGAGAGCTTTCAAGTTTTGCAGAATGAATGCCTTGCAAATTAATCCAGAGGCCCCTTTACGATTTAAATTCTGTTTTAATAAGATGTGTGTGTGTGTGTGTGTGTGTGTGTGTGTGTGTGTGTGTATACATGTACCTGGGTGGATACAGGTGCCTTGGGAGTTATGTCCGATATCCTGGAGCTGGAGTTAAAGGTGGTGTTCACCATGTGACATGAACACTAGGAACACTAGGAAGTACTGGGATCTCTGTAAGAACAGCAAGCACTCCTGACTGTCGGGCCATCTCTCTAACCTCATATCATTTTTTGAGCTGAAGGGGTCTCCAACCCTATAGGTGGAAGAACAATATGAACTAACTAGTACCCCCAGAGCACATGTCTCTAGCTGCATATATAGCAGAAGATGGCCTAGTTGGCCATCATTGGGAAGAGAGGACCCTTGGTCATGCAAACTTTATATGCTCCAGTATGGGGGAACGCCAGGGCCAAGACGTGGTAGTGGGTGGGTAGGGGAGCAGGGTGGGGGGTGGGGGAGGGTTTAGGGGACTTTCAGGATAACATTTGAAATGTAAATGAAGAAAATATCTAATAAAAATTGAAAAAAAAAAAAGAAATTTAAGTCAGTCTGAGTCAAGTCACGTGGATGTTAGTATACTGCACAATACCGGAGAGAGAACATTGACAGAAAGATTTTGAGACTGAGAGTGACCCAGGGTTTATCTCTAGAACAAAACATCTTGATTTGGGTCTCTGAAGCACCTTGACTCACAGAAATGGCAACTATGTATGCTCTTGGGATTAAATAACATGTCCCATGGCATTATAAATCAGTCTAGTGACTGGTAGGCTGCACCATTATTGTCTCCGCAGGTATGAGCAAAACCCAACACAGAACTTTCTTCAGTGCTACCTTGTCTGCATTATTTCTCAATGCATCAGTTTATCAGATGAGTCTATTTCATTTCTCTCCTGAAAGACAATATTAGATACAAAATATGCCACTGTATAGAAATGTCTCTTGCCTTCCAAAAGGTCATAAATTATATGCCAATGCAGAGGTAGCTGTACTATTATGGTAATTAAATTAACAGAAAAAAAGGTACAAAGTGAATATATTTATTAAGATGTTCAGTTGTGCTTTCATATATGATAATGTCACATTTTTATATGGGGCTACATATTGCAGGTCAAAGGAAGAAAGGATGTCTGTAAGTTGAAAAGATTGATCTAAATAAATTAGGCACCAAAAGATGAAATAACTGTTTGCTTTATCTTAATGCTTTGTTGGGAAACTGAATATTTTAACCTTTGTTTGTGGTATCTTCCATGTGTCTGGTTAAGTGTTGTGGCCTCCTGCTGTAAAGTTATTAAAGTTATGAAGATAATAACTCGGGAACACTGTACAGAAGTCTGTTTGCTCATATTCAATATCACATTGATAGCTTGAAATTAGAGGCCATCCCTTTTCCTATTATAATGCTTTCATTCTAAGCATCTACTTTCTATCTGGAAGTAAGAAAGTCTCATTTCATGGTGAGTTTAATGGCTGTTTGACACTCGTCTATGTTTTTTAAGGGTAAACTTTGATGTATGCTTGGAGCATAAACATCATGCTTTCAGGTAGGGTTGTTAATAAGAAACAAATTGTTTTGAAAATTGCTAAAGCGAGGTAGGATATAAAAATGATCTAAATGCTCTGGGAAAAATAGCATTACATTACATAAATCTATACGGAGCCTATTTTCTTTGGTGTAAGTCTGCTAAAATGGAGAGAGATGGGACTATGGAAAGGAGCGTCTTGCATCCAGGACAAACCAGCACCTGTATGAGGAAGGGAGGGTGACAGGGACTTGCTTCATTTTGTTTAAAATATCATGTCCAAGTAAGAGCTTGACATTCACCTAATCACTTTCACTTAACCATCTGACGGCCCACCACCGGCATGTTTTAAAGATTGCACAAGAAGTCACAAAACTCAGTGCGTTTAGATTCTCTGTCTCAACAAGTGTCTCAAAGGGCTAGTTAAGTGTCCTCAGCCAGGATTTTAATTTGACGCTTGCAGAGCCAATAATTCTCGATCCACACTTTCTGCTCCTATTAATTGATGAGAATTGAATGGAACTCTCCTTGGGGAAGTACTTAGTTCAGACTTCACTATGCAGCAAATAAAACTGCTGGCCTGGTTCCCACCCACAACTATTATTCTTGGGCCCGAGACCAAAAGTGTCCACTGATTTAACAGTGACCCTCTAAACTTGACTGTATGTCAGACCCAATGTAAGCCACTGGGGGTACAATGGTAAATAATGCAGATCCACATGGACGCTACGCCAAGTAAACATAAGTAAGACCCTAGCAGGCACACCGAGCCATACCTGGAAGAAGGCGTAAGGAAGACGGTCTGAGAAGGCAGTGCTCAACAGTAAATTTTAAAGGAGGGCCAAGAGGGGTTTCCCAGTCAAAAAGGCAGGAGGTCGTGCAATCCCAGGCACACAGGAAATGCTCCCATAGTTCAGGAACAATCCAGGGAGGAGACATATAAATGAACCAAGTAGAGAAGCATAATAAATCATAAGCAAAGGGCCCTTGCTGCAGGGGATGGAGCTAGGTTTGTCTAGATCTTGACAATATAATGAGATTCCACAGTGGAGGTGAGAAGGTAAGCCATTCCCCTAGGAAAAGCTGAGAAAAGGAAGATGTAAATGAGCTTGGCACTTTTTCCTCCTAGTCTCTGATAGCAGATATTTTTCTCCAAATAGATGCTTAATTTGGGCCTCCAGGACTGAGTTCCCCCTAGAACAATTTACACCTCCAGATGTCTGTTGTCTCTACTTAGAGGTGTTCTGGGCATTTCAGGAACTCCGTGCCCCCCAGTGACCTTCTGCTTGCCCTCCCTTCCCAAGCCCATTGTGAACTCACCCTTGCTTCAATCTCACAGCTGCTGAAGCACAATGCTAGGACTCCTCGCTTGCTCTTTATCCCAGGCCTTTAATAGCCACAATTCCCAACAAGCTCGCTGAGTCCATTCTCAAGCACGCCTCACTCCTATGCTGCACCCCATGGCTTAGTCTAAGTGCCCATCTTTGCTTCATCTTCCTACCTCATCTCTTTCCTTCTCAGCACTTCAGCTATCCATTCTCCATTTAACAGGCAGGGCAATCCCTTGGCACCCCAAGTCACTGCTTGACAGAAATTCCTCAGTGGCTCCCCATTTCTGAGTCCTCTGCCACTAGACTCCCAGGCGCTCTCAGTTTGCCGGTGTATTAACTTAGCCCGGTGTATTAACTTAGCCATCACTCTTGTTGTGCAGTCTGTTGATTCCCAGCACAGGGGAGGCCTTTCCCACAGCTTCCTTGTCCTCCCCTGGCCTCTGTCTCCTCCATGGCTGTCTCACTCTCAGCTCTCAGGCTTTCACCCTCATATCTTGCGGAAGGCATCCTAAAAATGCCTTCTGCTAAAAGCCACTCAAAGTAGTCTGAATCTCACACTACTTAAGTCTTGCTTAGGAGTTAACAGACTATGTAATGACCTGTCCCTTCATTTATTTCTTTATTGTGTCTTTCCTCTACTAAGTCCCATGGCTATAAATATAATATACCAAGTAAACTGTACAGTATATGGCTCCAGACATGTTGCTAATAAGTATTTAATGAACAAATAAATACTAAAACCAATAATGTTATAAATACGTGTGTGTGTGTGTGTGTGTGTGTGTGTATGTGAGTGTGCACGTGAATGTGTGTATGAATAGACTCAAACATATAGAAGTACTGATGATTGATAAAATAAAATTGAGATAGTTGTTTGATTTGATCCCCTGTGACCGGTGAAGGCAACAGGTTAGCCTGGGTCATTTCTGATATTTTGGGATTTATTACTTGCCTGGACTCCCTCGGCCTTTCCCCTTGCTTTGCTCAATCCCTCCTGTTTGGAAGACAGAGGTAGGAATGCTATGAGCAAGGACTAGTATAGGAGCTGTAAAGGAGAAAAGCAATACATAGTCTCAGATGCTCTCCTGTTACCATCTTGGTGGTTTCAGAAAAGGCTTTCTTCATTTTTTTTTTTTTATAACTTGAGAGATATGTGTTTAATTGTATTTCAGAGAAGGAAGCAGCACGGAGTGAACAGAGGGGGAGTGAAGAGAGGCACAGGCAGAGACGTAGGGAGATTTAGGATGGAGAACTACCCCTGGAGCAGGGTCTTTTGGGCTCTCTAGACCATGCACATATGACCACTGAGGGAGGGACAGCCCTTCCTCTCCTTGGTTGGACTTTAAGGAAGGTTAGCGCTTTTATGTCCTCTGTGAAAAATGTGTTCCCTCCATGTCTCTCCATGTCTATTGGGAGCTATTGACCAGGAATTCATTTTACAAAGATAATTGTCACTGAAGGTCTCACTGAAGCCATGGATTTAGTACCTGTTCACACAATTGTATCATTAATCAAACGGTTATTAAGTGCACACTCTGGTCCAGAAGCCATTCAGAAAAGCCCAGATTGGTAAATCATGTGCTTCGCAATCTAGTGGGGCAGGTAAGGGATATACTAATGAGCAAAGCATCATGTTCGGGGCCAAACTAAGCAGTGTACTAAGCCAGAAGCCAGAGGATGAAGGTGGAGAGGGGCCAATTCTGGCCAAAGAGCCTATTGCTATGTAATTTAAGATTTTATGGGCAGAATGCGAATGATAATCAAATCCTGAAGGAGGAGGCAGTTCTTTGGAAAAGTCTTGAAAATATAAGACTAACAGGTTGAAAGGCAGTTTCGATGTCGGCAAAGGTAGCCTGGAAGAGATTGTGACTCACATGTCTGAACTCTCGACCGGATCTGGAGGTGACCTGGAAGTCCACAGATAGCACTAACCAGAACAGGTAAAGGGTGCTATATTCAGTGAGTATCTCTTTGTCCTGGGATTTCAGTTATAGCGAGGATGAGGTCCTCTGAAGTCTGAAGCTTTGAGGAGCCTTTCAGATCATGGCCCTGAGGTTTCTCAAGGTCCAACTCAGGCTTAACACTGTAAATGACTGCATTGGTGGAGGAAGAAAGGAGAGGCAGGAAGAGAGAGGGCAGGCAGAAGAGAAGAAGGAAGAGAGGCATGGAGGGAAGAAAGGAGGAAGGAAGGGAGGGGAGGGGAAGATCATAGTCTTTGATCTGCACAAGGCAACATACCAAGTAATGGCAGCGGTGAGCAGGCATCAGCAGCCAGTCTTCAGATGGAGCTCTGCTCTTCCTTCCAGACCAGCACTAACTATTATTGGGCTGGAACGACCCAGGAGAAAGTTGACTTTCATATATTTGCCTTTTAAAGCTTAATTTTGAAGTAGCCTCAACACCGTGATGAAATGAAAGATATATTTATTGCCAAAAAACCTGTAAGAGAATGCAGAAAAATATAAAGATGACTTATACACCAGTGAAGATAACCTGTTATCCTGCCTAGCCCTTAGGCTTTGCTGGCATTTATCACGTGAGCTGCTCTCTCTCTCTCTCTCTCTCCTGTCTCTCGTCTGTCTCTCTCGGTCTCTTTCTCTCTGTGTCTCTCTGTGTCTGTCTCTATCGTTGCTGTTGGATTCTTTCTGGTTTCTTTCCGTTCTCTTTAAACTCCAGCTTTAGTCATGTGGAGTGGGTTTCAACTTCCACTGTGCCGAGCCTTGAGTCGCTGTTCCCCTTCGGCTGCATCACTGCTCCGCCCATGGTCCAGAGGATCCTCGGCTGCCTCTTGAGAGGCTTCTAGGAATCAGACAACGTCGTGCTAGGGATAGCCAGGACGCCACTTAGCTTTTCCTATCTAAACTTTCAGAAGAGGGAATGCCACACTGGAGGTTTGGCTAGCCAGCTTCTACAGGCTGTTGCCTGTCAGCAATGAGGAGGTGCCACTGTGTTTTTTCTTAGCAAGAGCTAGTGTCTCACGAACATGGCAACCTAGAGTAGTGGAACGGGCTTCTATTAACTTGAGTTGCCTAAGCGCACTGTGGAACCCTGAAATGGTCCCAGCCCCCTGGAAATAAGGCTTATTTGCTTCCATTGAGAGAAGTAAAGCCAGCCCAGGAAGAACAATGCCTTCCATCTTTGTCAACCTGATAAGCGTGACCTTTATTTTACCACATAGGTCGAGAGACTACTCTTTACCACAACCGTGTTAATTCGTACTTCCCCTCCTTCCTCCCACCCATCTCCTGCCACTTCCTCCAGGGGCATAAAGCTTTTAACATCCTGCTGTCCATTAGCATAAATAAACCCATGCTTTTAAGGTAAAAATAATCTTAATGCTATATTTGTTAAAGACTGCATTACCATAAGAGGATAAAAATACCCCTGGGTAACAGGTAGGTTATATTCTCCAGAGGCAGTAACATGCTTTTACTGTGGTTCCCTGAAAGTCAATTATTTCAGCCATAGATTAAAATCGAGGTCTCAGCATACAGTACATTTCCACTTCAGAAAGGGCTAAGCCAAGCGCTTTCCAGAGACTTGTACTTTTGTGTTTTAATTGCGAATATTTTATAGGTAATTCTAAAGCACACACACACACACACACACACACACACACACACACACACACGTGAAATGCAGTTTCAATCTGATCTTTGCTGTCTGAGCAACTGGATACTGTTCTTGTCTTGCATCTCCCCCATTATCTGTTGTTAATTTAAATTTGGTGTAACATTTATGCAATAGATAAGAAAATACTGGGCTAAGAAACAACAGAAATGGCGAGAAATGGAAAGGAGAGATCTCCGGCGTCTGGAAGAACTGAAGAAGGTAATGGCAGAACAGTCAGTGAAAGACAGAGAAAGGTAAGGGTGGGGTTTTAGTCCATGACAGTGAGCTGGGGAAGCGCTGTCTGCAATGTCAGAGTAAGCAACATCAGAGGGAGGATCGGTCGCACCGAGTGTTCCCATTCAATATTTATATCTATGAATGAAAGAAGTGTTTTTTTTAATAATATAGTTTATACTCTCACTTTCATACTTAAACTTCCACTTTCCCATGTTGTTCCTCTGATGACCTCCTAGTTTACGGTCTCACAGAGGATTTGATGGCAACTGGTTGCCCACTGTGTGCATGAAGTGATACTGGTGGCTGCTGTGACTTCATATGTTGACCCAGGAGGAAGAAGCCATTATTTTAATAAGAAAAGGGTCCATTTGCTGTGACTGAGGCTGAGAGGACAATCTACAATTATAGAGAACGGTGTGGATGTCCTGATGAACAGTCCTTAGAATTTCCTACAATTATGTAACCGCAGAGCCGAGAAGGGCATTTGAGATAATGAGCTTGACCTTCTTATTTTATGAGTTACACTAAGAGATTAAAACAATGTTTTCTAAAGATGACTGTATCTGGGCCCAAAAGAAAACAGTAAAAATTGTAGTAATCTGAAAAGGAAATTCTAAATTAAAGAGCTATATTCTCTAACAGGAAACTCCTGTCGCATAAAGGGACCAAGAACACACTAGGGACTTTTGTAGGGCTGAGGGAGTCTTTCTACAGAAGAGATAAGTTTGAATCAGAACTTGTCTCTGGAGTTGCTGAGGCTCCTTGTCCCATCCTTCTCTGTCACTATTTCCTGGGCATCTGAACACTTTAGAGTTGAGTAAGGAAGCAAGACTATGGTAAAGTCTGAGCTCAAGGTCAGGAGGTCAAACAACCAAGGAAGAAACAGATAGTAAGTGACAGCCAAGATACAAGTGGCTACCATAGGATAGGCTGTGGTTCAAAAAGAAGTAATGGGAGCCCTCAAATAGCTGTGTACCAAAGGGTAATGCAAAGGCAGCGGTTAAGAGGCTGGCAGGGCCATTCAAGCTCTCCCAGGAAAAGAAAGAGAGCCACAGGAGCTCACAGGGGTGTGGGAGGCAGCGCAGATGTGGATTCCCAGCATCGGGACAAGCTTCTAATAGTGCGTCTCTCTTAGCGGGGAGCTTCTCTGATTACAGAACCATTTTCAGTCTCTTGCTTCCTGTCCTGGTAATTATCAAGATTAGCTGATTCAGAGCTTCACTTGCGAAGGAGAAAAAGAAAATCAGATTAGTGTGTATTACATAACAGGAAAAAATAGCCATATTACAGCATAGCAAAAAGGACCAAGGAGCAGGAGCCATAACTCAGGATTTTATTCTTGACTCAGCTTTGAATAGTGTGTGACCTTGGGAATGTCAGTTTTTACTTCTACAAGCCTCTGTCTTGTCCACCAGAAGACATCTGAAGGCTAAAAGGCTAGCTACTTTTAAGAGTTTATGATATATTTTCAACTCCCTTGATGGAAAAAAAAAATGAAGATTTAAATAATTGTGAGGCCAATCCTTGCATGTCATTGATAAATCACAGATTTTTAAATATATGATATATTCAGGCTATAGTTCTCTGAAAAAAGATTGTGATGGTGTGTGGCTGGGGGTGAAGCCAGTGGAAAAAGGCATTCACAGAGCCTTGGGCTCAGTCCCTAGCACCACAAACATGTGGTGGCAAATGTCTCTAATCTCAGCACTGGAGACAGAGGCAGGAGGATCAGAAGTTCAAGGTCATCCTTAGCTACATAGCAAGTTCAAGGCCACCCTGTCTCAAAAAAAGTGATGGAGATAGAAATATAACTTCCATTCTGTGATTTGAAATGCAGTCTTAGGTGTAAAAAGCTTTTACCCAGACAATGACTAGAGACTATATTCATCTGTAACCATTCTGGCACTAAGACATTTGGTAGGTAGTTAAAGATTTTTTTCTCTAATTTTATATATATATATAAAATGTTCAATATTTTAACCTAAGGCATGTTTTCCCCATTGGATTAAGGAGGCCTAAAATATTAGCTTCCAGGTTTGCTTCGTGGTGTACAGATGTGACCTTGAGAGTTTGGAAACTCTGCTCATTTACTTTTAACTCTCTGAATATGGAAGACTAGGGATCATGAAAATAATACATTCATCAAAAGACTGATGGGTGGAGAATATGAGACTTTCATTTGGGGGTTAAATCTGTTGCATTTTGAAGGTTTCATGTGTCTTGACATAAGGAAAAGACAATAGCCTTCACATCTTACTTTATTCAAAATAGTTTGTCAAAGTTTACACTAGCCTTCTGAGTGAGAAGACTCCAGAACTGGGTTGTGGCTATTCGAGTCCTGACTTTTTCCTCTACAGGTAAATGAAGTTCAGGTAAATTAATGTCTCTGAGCTTTCGTTGGTCATCTTTACAATGAATATGTAAATAGCATCTACACCAGAGGATTAATTATCAAATAGATATTGAATGTAACTTACTGCCTGAAACATAGTAAGAATATTCAATATAAGTGATTTGTACAAACTGACTTTTTCATGACAAGATGATTCTAATGTAGTTGTGTCCAAATATTTGAATTTTGAAATATCTTAAAAACATATAGTAATGAAGACATTCTTATAAAAATAAAACTGAAACCATTTATATTAAACCAGACCACTGCTTGATGCCTGTCCTCAGGCAATGTCTTCTCTGGAACTCATTGCTATTATCAGCTGTTTAACACATGATTATCTATGTGTTCCCAGGCAAAAACACAAGTGTAAGAAAAACCAAACCAACTTTCAGCGTGCTGCAAAATACAGTATCATTGTGTCGGTCAGACAGAGCTGTCATGAAAAAAATGTATTCACTGGGAGGTTTGAAAATCTGGGAGTTAATCTTAGTTCTGGAGCCTAGAAACCCCAAATGGGACAGGGTTCTAGTGAGAACTCCCTCTCTGGCCTTCAGAAAGTAGCCCTCTCATGGAGACTCACTTCACTGGGCTGAGAGTGACAGGTTCCCTGATGTCTCTTCCTTTATACAGGGCACTAATACCCTTGTAAAAGGCTCCACCCTTTCTCCAGGCCACTGGGAATGAAGATGTGTGCATAACAATTTGGGGCAGACACTTTCAACATAACCATCTGGAAGAAAACAAAATGTATTTGTCTCACTGCAGATTGTCTGTTCAGTTAGCTATTTTGGGGTAGCTGCTAGCAAAGAATACCAATGGAACGTTTAGAAAAGAAGTCCTGGTCTGGCAGTGAAGTGCATGCAGCCTCTGCTGCAGAAGGACAAAGGAGAAAAAGGTTCTCCTCCTGAACCATGCATGACACACAGTTTGGCAAACAAAGGCAGAATGAGGAGCAAACCTCAAGATGATTCATGGTAATCCTCAAAACAAACCCCATCTAATCTTCAAAAAAGGAGAGTAAACTATTCATACTTCTTCTGAAAATTAGCAGTGTAGCCATCTGGAATTTAGAGTCATAAACATGAGAGCTAATTCTCTGACTTCCTCCCCGCCCCCCCCCCCAATTTGATGGCTAACTATATCAGAACCAATTAATATTGACTCATCCTTACCCTTTGATTGAGTACACTGCTTTTATTATATATCACATTTCTAATTATATTTATATGCCCATATGGACTCTTAATTAGATTAAATAAAAGCTGATCTCTATTTATACTTCTGCATGGACACCATACTGTTCAATCAGCCTCCTGTGCTGTCCAGTAGGACAAGTATTCTCCTCAAAAATAACTACTCTTATGATGTCACCTCTTTTACGAATTTTGTTGACATTTTTGCATTAAAATAGTATTAAGGAAAACTGACTACACACACACACACACACACACACACACACACACACACACACTTTAATCTCCAAATCTAGAAACATGTTGCCAAAATAGCTTTCTGGTCCTTTCTTTTCTCAGGTTCTCATAGATTTTTCCAGTAGAAGTTTTGAAATTATCTTGACTGACATAGAAACATGTGATCAAGAAGGTAATTTCAAGTTCCTTTCAGATATGAGAGAGAGAAAAAAAAAGTCAGCTTAAGATAGCAGCACTAGAGATGCAGAAGCCTAAAGCCTGGAATGTTTATGAAATATTGAGATTAGCTAACTTTGGTAATTCATGTCACTGAAGATGAAGTTAGAGAAAGAAAAGTGATCTTGAAAATAGTTAAATGCTTTTATTGTTTTAACCTTTAAAAAAAAATTCTTTGACAACCTCATACATCTATATAATTTGCCTTGATCATGCCAACCCCAACTTCTTTTTCTCACTCTCTACTCCCCACTATGTCCTCCATCTATTGGTGCATGTGCACATTTTATGCCCCAATAAGTGTAGTTAGTACTGCCAGCTGGCCAGGTGATATATCTTCTTGGCTTGAACTCTACAGGTAACTAGAAGCTTTGGTTTGTTTGGGTTTTTCTTTGCTTGCTGCTTGCTTTGTTTTGTTTTGTATCTTTATATGTGTGCTTTTGCCCTTTGGGTTGAGAGCTTTAGTTATTTTGTTTTCAATTTCTTATTTTACAGTTAGGGTTTTGTTGTTGTTTTGTTTTGTTTTGTTTTGCCTATAATCTTTTTTTTTTATGTATCTTTGGCCAACATTCTGTAAAATTGAAATGATACTTTTCACTATCTTATTTTTAAGTAGCTCTCATTTTATTTTGTCTGTCCTGACAATAAATCAGAGGCCATTAGAATACTTTTATACTTTCCATGTACTATAATAAACATGTTGGTATGCTTTATTGGAGGTTACTAAACTATATTTAACATTTAACTGAAGAACAATTTATGTATCACAAAAGCTCCCTGTTTTAAGCGTATGCCTCAGAGGTTGTCAATATGTTTATAGAGTTGAACCACCATGGTGTCAGTGAGCTTTTTAACTGTTTCCATGAAGATCTCTCCTGCCCGTTTGCTCAGTTTCCATCCCGTCCCCACTTGCAGCCCCAGACCCTATTAATCTAGGTCTACCACAGTAGATTCGCCTTTCCTGGGCACTTAGATAAATGGGATGCATCTGGGTTCTTTTCCTTGGCATACTCTTTTCAAGGTTCATCTGTGCACTGCCAGTTTCTTCTTTTTGTCGCTGAAGATTATTTTACTTTGATTTTACCTCTTAACCTTTTTAGAGTAATATGTCTTCCTATTGATAACAGATAAGTATTATTAAAATTTATTTATCTTATATACGTGAGTATGCTGTCACTGTCTTTATACACACCAGAAGATGGCATTGGATCACATTACACATGGTTGTGAGCCACCATTGGGTATCTAGGAATTGAACTCAGAACCTCTAGAGGAGCAGACAGTGCTCTTAAATACTAAGCCATCTTTCCAGACTGCTAAGTATTCTTTTGAAAATCATTGCTCAAAATGTATATGTAATAGATATCATCTCTTAAGATATCAATTGCTCTATCACTGTACCCTTGTCACCCCTATTTGAAGAAGAGTGGCTCCTTGATTTTGCAATACTGATCTCAGTTTCAGCATTAGCCTCCCCCCTGATATATGGTAGTGGAAGCCTTCTATAGAGATGGAAACCTATCAGTGCTTTCTTCATGGCTGGGGAGATGGCACAGTAGGTGGAATGTCAGATGCTTGAGTGTGAATACAGGAAGTTAGATTTCTGAAGTCTCTTTAAGGCCTAACACTTTGCATTTGCAAAGCCAGTAATCTAACAAGGAGATAGAGGCAGAGACAGGGAGTATCCAGACTGGTGGAAGCCTGCCTAGAACAAACAGCAACTGAATAATACCGTCTCAAGCAAGGTGAGAGGTGAGGACCAATACCACAGCTGCCCTCTGAATTTCACAAGTGCACTATGGCACACATGTACATGTACATGTACATGTACATGTACATGTACAGGCAAGCATGCATATATGTAATTTTTAAAAGTATCTCAACCTGTCATTGCAGAATGATGTCATTTAAGATGATATCTTTAGAGGGAAGTATAAACTGCACTATTGGCGATAAAGTGGTCACCTCCAAATGGAGGGTTGGGTGGATGACTTATATGGGCTATTTGGGGGAGAAGGGTAGTTCTTCAACTTTATCTGACTTTCAGTAGGTTAGTTCTCATCCACATTGACTGTCTATAAAGCTTTGACTGCAGTAACAGGTATGTAAGTTACCACTGTATAGAGCTTGTTTGGTGGGTCCTCACCCTCATTACATTTTCTGATCAAACATGTGGATTCAATATGGAACATTCCTTACTTCTTTGTGTCAGATGGCTTTATTGAACCTGGCATCCATATACACATTTGGAGTCTCATCTCTTTCATGGCAAATTTTTGGATGTCTTTGCATGCCTGAGAGGGATACTTCTTTAAGCCCACTCCATGGATACACTTGTGAATGTTAATAGTGCATTTTCAGGTCACTTCCGCATTAATGGTAGAATGGCTCTTCTCCAACCCCCCCCCTTTTTTCTGCCTAGCCCAACTGTGAAAGGTGCCATGGATTGTCTGATATGTGTATTGACTCTCCTAATTATTATACCACTATCCAACCTCTTTCCAGGGTTCAAAACAACTATGTATATGTAGTCATAGCATTCTGGTATCCACTTAAAAATATGAAAAGATGCATGTGGAATTGGTTTTAATAATATATTTCATTTAATTCAATAACTACCTTAAGTATTGTGGTATCAGAATATCACCAATACAAAAATCACTAGTGGGATATTTTACAGCCTTTTCCTCCTAAGTATTTAACATCTGGCATGTATTTTATATCTAAACTCAAGCCAGTCACATTTCAGCTGCCTGTTTCATCAGTGACTGCCATTGGACTGGAACAGCCTATGTTGTTGGAGACTGCCATTTTATTGGAAAGTGACATATGTAGTCAAACTTTGCAGCCTCCTCATGGTGGAGGGGAGCAGGGTGGCAGTTGCCTATATACTGCCTGCCCTAGAGAATTGGCATTTGACGTGGGACAAACTTCAAACCTTGCTTTTATTTGTTTATCCTCCCACACCCTTCAGGGTCTTCACTGCCCTTACCATGGTGCCCTTTGTGTCTGTTGTTTCTGGTCCCCATGGGGCCTCTGTCCCTATGGAATCTGATGATCATATAACCAGTCTCATTTACCCTCAATGTGCAGACCCACATCTATTGCCACTGTCCATGTATGGACATGGCCTGTGGTCTTGACAGTTCCCTCTTGGATGAGTTCTTTCTCTTTCTAAAACCTTCCAACTCCTGGTTTTTGCAGAAACTGGCTTGTTCTTTTAATAAGACCTTCTTCAAACCATGAGAAATGAATGCTTTCCCCTGCTCTCTAGACAACTTATATCCAATTCCTATGTCATGTAGGGCATGATACTTGCTAAAAATACAGGCCTTCCCTGAAGCTATTTATTCTAGAGAAGTGGGGAATAGGTCTTGTGCAGTTGGGCTTTTCCATATCTGCCTCTGCATTTTTATCCCACCCCATCATCCCAGCTAGGTTTACTAAGGGACAGAATGTGGTGGAACTGGCATGGAAACTGTTTGCCGTTGCTCTTTCTAGAACAGTGGAATAGCTGATGAGAGATGTTTCCAGGGGGAAAAAATCAGTGCATGAAGTTAGCGTTTTCAAAATGTTTAATATCTACTTAAGAGAAAGCACCTCAGGACTCACTGGCTACTTGCATTGCTAGCAAGAGCCCCATTCTTCTTGGATCCTCCTCCTTGGACATCCCAAGCCTGTTGCCTTTTTAGGATTCTCTAGCTGCCCATGAATCTAGAAAGACTCCAGGTCCTCTTCAGACACTGCCAAGGATCAGCCTCACCTTGTAGAGGTGTTCTAAGGAAGGGGTGTCAGGGAGAGGTGAAAAAATGACTCGAAGTCAAATTGTGTGTTTCAAACTGATAGTCTATGTTTCCCTTGAGACAGCTTTGCAGACAGCACCCTGCTTGAGACAGATTTCTCTTGAAATTCTAAAATATTCTCTGGATAGCTCATCTCTTGCAGACCAAAAGCCCAATCTTTTATTTATATATCAATTCATTCATTACTTTAGGTTCCCTTTTGATTATCCCATGAATCAGAATTCCATGACCCCAATCCCTTGATTCTTAGAAAGAGACAGCAAACACATTTTTTTTAACATTGCAAATAATTTAGAAATATGCCTGCCTTTGTAAACACAGACAATGAGATAGCTGGGTGAGATCCCATCCTGAGATTCACCATTTCCACCATGCCTGGGCCCAGCCTAGCTCTGTTTCAGGCTGACCTTGAACTCAGGAATTTTCCTGCCTTTGTATCTGCCTGCCTTTGTATTTTTCTTTTTCTTTTTTTTTTTTTTTTGATGTGCTGGCTCACAGTGCAGCTGTCTTTATTCTTTTAGGTCTGCCACGATCCTTATACAATTCATATTGCATCCTTATGTTTTGCATGGCTGAGAAATTACATATTCTTGAACTCATGTTTACATAGTTCTTTCCCACAGCCTAAAGGACTGTCCTGAAGGTCTCATCATTTACTATTTTGCTGAGACATTAGCCAGACCTTCTCCTTCTGGACTCTTGCTATCTCTGACTATTATGGAACCATTAACAGTGGCAGAGAGGGCATTCCTTGAAGGAGGGACATAAAATATGTTATTATAATACAAACAAGCCTTATGCCCACAGCAACCATCAACACCTGTGGAGCCCATGCCCTTCTGGCTCTGTTCCAGGGGTAGGAACAATGTCACATCATCTCTTATATGGCCAAGCCCGACTCTGCAACCCCCAAACCTGCTTCTTTCCTGGGACTTCCTACTACCCAGTAGCTAGCAGGAGCCTTACTCCCCCATGGAATACTCTAACCCACCTCCTTCCTAGAATGCCTCTGCTAAGTTGCAGGACCCACATCACATAATTTTAAGGTACAACCTTCCCTCTTCCCTCTTCAGCATACTTGATTTCCACTATCCCAGGACTCACTGCACCTCTTTGCAGGAACCTGCAACTTGCAGGTTGAGCCAAAATCATCCTTTCTTTCTGGTATTCTAAACTCACCAGCTGAGGACCTGTATCCATTGCCTCCTCACTCTACAGAGGGAGTCCTTAAGCACCCTGCTCTATAGCACCTGATCTAAACCATATGAAAACCTATACTGGACTTGTATCCATTGACCACATCACTGAAGGGCCTGTATCTATTGTTTTTTTCATTCTGCAGACAGTCCTCAACTACTCTACCCTCCCCACCTCATTCATACCATCAGAGAACTCCTGCTCTCAGAAGCTATGCCTTCCCCCTAGCTGAGCTAGAGTCAACCCAGAGATGCCATCTGTCAATCAGAACAGAGTGGCCATAGACTCAGTTTCAAGCATCTCCCAGCTGATCTCAAACCTACCAAATCAAGGTAACAGCAGACATAGATCCAACCCCCCACTCAATACAAGAGAACTAGAAAGACTCATTAAATGATGCAGCCAACAGTCTAACTACAGGCACAAGTTTCATCACAAAAAGACAGACAAAGCAAAAATAACAAGATCATGATTCTTTCAGATCACCAACTCTGTAATAACTGTGAGAACCACTTAGACAAAACATAGGGCACAGGATTCAAAAGAACAATTACAAACATAGTGAAAAAGACTGGGCATGAATAGATTCCTGAACAAACTTAAAGAGGACAAGAAGAAAGTCTTGATTGAAGCCCAAGGAAACAAAGCACAAAGAACAGCTGAATGAAGTAAAGAGGGCAATTCAGGATACAGAAATATAATCCGAAAGAGAGACAGAAATGCTAAGGGAAATCCAATGTGAAATGCAGCTGGAAATGAAGAATTCAACAAGTCTAATGAAAAGATGAGAGGAAACATCAGAGGACAGGTTCACCACGAGAACGGATCACATGACAAATAGGGAGATGGGGTCCAAAGACACAGTGAAGAGTTGGACCATTCAGTGAAAGAAACTGCACAGATTCTGCGGGTTCTATGAGACACCATGAAAATATCAATGCTATAAATTTGCATGCACAGAAAAAGGAGAAGAAACTGAGGTCAAAGACATGGAAAATAAATATTTTCAACAAAATCATAGGAGAAAATGTCCCAACTCTAGTGAAAGAGATCTCCAGGTACAAGAAGCATAGAGAATGCCTAGTAGACAGAGTCAGAAAGAAACTCTTCACACAATATTATAAATAAAACAATAAATATACAAATTAGTGGGAGGGTATTAAAAGCTATAATAGGCCTGCGTTGTATGTAACGGGTGGCCCATCTGGATAATAGCTTATTTCTCTGTAGAAACTTTAACTAAAACCCAAAAGCCTTTACATTTGAAGAAATGTGCTTCAAATTCTGAAAGACCACAGAGGCCATCCCATAGTGCTTCACCTGGCAAACTATTTGTTATAAGTGATGGAGAGAGAAAAAACTTTAGCCTAATAATCAGGCTAAAGAAATATCTGACCACCAAGACAACTCTACAGAGAATACTAAAAAAGATACTTTAGATTGAACAGAAAGATAAAGAGGTTATGGGAAAGGACAAGTGATACCAGGATAGCTGCTATGGAAATTAAACCAATACCATAAATTAAAGTGGCAACAATTAATACATGCTTCTCAATAATAACTTTGAATAGTACTGGCCTCAATTTTACCATCTGAAGATATAGGCTAGCCTACTGGATTAGGAAGCAGAGTCCATCTTCTTGTTGTCCACAAAAATATTCCTCACCTTCAAGGATAGACACTAATTTAGAGTGTGAAGATAGAAAAGAACATTGTAAAAAAAATAGTGCCATGGTAAGTGTTGCCATCCTAATATCTGACAAAACAGACTTCAGGAGAACAATGACCCAAGTGGACATTACAAGTCTAAACATATATATATACCAAACTCAGATGTATAGTAACAAATACTACTTGGCTCTAAATCACAGATTAACCCCCAAACACTAATAGTAGGTGACTTCCAGAACCCCACTTTCACCAGTGCACAGATCATGCAGACAAACAATAAACTAAGAAACATCAGAGTTAAACGATGTTATAGACCAAATGCACCTAACATCTACCTACAGAGTATCCTACTCAAACACGATAGAATTCACATTATTTTTGGAAGCCCATTGAAGTTTCTCTAAAATAGACCATATACTGGGCAACAAGATAAATGTCAAATTTAGAAAAATGAAATGACTCAATGAATTACATCATAATTACATTATGAGGGTCGGGGGGGATAAAGCCTAAATCCCAGACTCATGAACATACACAAATGCACGGAGATGAACCAACACACTGTTGAATGCTAAATGGGCTCCTGAACACAGAAGAAAGTAATTGTTTAAATTTTGGAAGGAAATTAAAATATAACATCCAAAAGCTCTGGCATACAATAAAAGCAGCCCTAAAAGGGGAATTGATAGCTGTAGGAGCTCACATTCCAGAGTCAGAAAGATCTCAGAAAGCAGTGGAGCGCTGAAGGAGGGTGGGGCACAAACAAAGCACAGCCCAAAGCAGTAGACAGAGAGAACCGCCAAGGTCTGGGTGGAAGTGATGAGGAAATGGAGCTCTTAATGAAACAAAGAGTGGGTACTTTATCTGAGAAGATAAAGGGTTGATAAGCCCTATCCAAAGTAACCAAAAGAGAGAGAAGACCCAAATTAACAAAATTAGAAATAATGAGGAGACAGTCCACCAATGCTAATAATATATAACCCCAAGGGTGGGCTTTCTTTTCTTTTCTTTTCTTTTCTTTTCTTTTCTTTTCTTTTCTTTTCTTTTCTTTTCTTTTCTTTTCTTTTCTTTTCTTTCCCTCCCTCCCTCCCTCCCTCCCTCCCTCTCTCTCTCTCTCTCTCTCTTTCTTTCTTTCTTTCTTTCTTCTCTCTCTCCCTCTCTTTCCCTCCCTCCCTCCCTCCCTCCCTCCCTCCCTCCCTCCCTCCCTCCCAGAGTTCCCTCCCCTTTGTCTCTGAGAGGGCAGTCCCCACCCTGCAGTGTCTCTTGACCCTGGTGCATCAAGTTCTGCAGAGTTAGATGCATCTTCTCCCACTGAGGCCAGACAAAGCCAGCCCTCTGCTATATATGTGTCCGCAACCTCAGACCAGCCCTGTATGCTCTTCGGTTGGTGGCTCAGACTCTGGGAGTTCCCAGGGTTCTGGGTTAGTTAAACACTGTTGGTCTTTCTGTGGAGTTGCTATCTCCTTAAGGGCCTTCAATCCTTCCCCTAACTCTTCTCTAGGGGTCCTAAGGGCATACTTTAAAAACCTATATCCCACTGAGTTGGAAAACCTAAAAATAAAACACGAATTTCTAGATGCTGCTGAGCCACAAAGTTAAACCAAGATGAGATCAGTAGTTTACCAGACCTGTTACAAAGGAGGAAACTGAAGTGGTAATTTTAAAGAAAAAGAAAATCTTCCAGCTAAAAGCAGTCCAGATCCAGATGGATCCACAACAGAATTCTACCACACCTTTAAATAGCTACAACCCATGCTTCCCTGTGCTTCCAAATCCTTTTAGGAAGCCTTATGCTAAAATCAGATGAGACCACAACAGCAAAAGATCTATGGATCACATTTCTGACCAACACAGGTTAAAATAATCCCAATAAATACTTGAAAACTGTATTTACACACAAAAACATCTTTATCATGATCAAGTTGACTTTATTCAGGGGATGCAGGAATGGTTCAATATATATAAATCAATAAATAGAATACATAACCCAAATAAATTTAAAGGTAGAAATGATATCGTCATCTCAACAGATGACAATACAAGTACCCAAAAGGTACTAGACAAAATCCAACATCTCTTCAGGATAAAAGTCCTAGAGAGAGTAGGGCTGAAGAGGATATAATAAAAGCTATATATGACAAACGAATCATTCTCTTTGGAGAAAACTCTGAAGCAATCCCATTAAAGTCAGGAAGGAGACAGGGCCATCCACTGTTTCCACCCCTGTGTAACATAATGTTCAAAGTCTTAGAAAAATAAGGCAAAAGAATAAAGTCACAGGGATCCAAATGGGAAAAGAAGTCAGAGTGTCCCTGCTTGGAGATAGGCTCTACACAGAGAAGACCCAAAGACAGTGCCAGAAAATTCCTAGAACTGAGAAATACCTCAGCAAAGTGCCAGGGGTAAGGGGGAGAAAAAAAGTCAGCCACCTTTCTGTGTACCAGTGGTGAATACACTGAGAGAGAAATCGGAGAAATGGTGCCACTCACAAAAGCCTTAAAAGCATACAGTGCAATGCAATGCCAAAGTAAAAGATTAATCTGAACAAGTACTAAATAGAGGATGCCTTTCATTTTGTAGGTAACAGAAACTGACGTCCTCAGCATAGCTATGGATATAAACATCTCTTAACAAAGCACGCATCCCTCATATTGTCTAATCTCTTAACTATACTTTCTAAGCTCCTTCTAGCCATCTCTCTTTTTGGCATTTGGCTTCCTAGTGGTTTTCCCTCAAATAATCTCTCTCCACCCACGGCTGGAAGATCCCTCCAGCTTCTTTTTTATGTCATCGTTTTTTTCTCCCTCTCTCTGTGTGGTCTCTGAATGTACTGTTCCCACAGGATCCCTGAGGAACCTTGTAGCCCTCACCACCTCTGGGTGCAGCTTTCTGTGGCTACAGTCGACCACTGTTACTTTTGTTTCTATGTAGACGCAGAGGCCCTTTGTTTCTCTGTTTTTGTTATTTCTGACAATCTCCCATTTATTCTGTTCTCAGAGCTTCACTGAAGATTCTCTGTTGAACAGGGAGCAGTGGAAAGCAATGGTACCTAATGGTCACACCTCTTCTGATACATCCTTAATAACACTACTGCCTGTTGCTGTGAGAAATAGCTGAGTAAACAAAAATTAGACCATCCTTCCATAGAGAAGGCTGTCTGTCCCTTGTCATCATAAATCTTGTAGATGTTTGGGGAAATCTTCAATCTAGCAAAATGGCTCAGCAGTTAAAGGCACCTGCTGCCAAGCTCGAAAATCTGAGTTCAATCCTTAGGACCCACACGGTGGAAGGAGAGAACTGACTCTCTCTTGTCAGTTGTCCTCTGATGGCCACAACATATGTACATGTGACCATCCAAATACGCACACAAATAATAACATGCACACTAATAGTAGTAGTAGTAGTAGTAGTAGTAGTAGTAGTAGTAGTAGTAGTAAAAAATTCAACCCCTAACATTTCTTGAGCTCCTTTCTCTTGTAGCTATCATATGATTTCCTCTCAATATTTTTCAATTGCCTTTTTATGGCAGTAAATGTAACCTTTAAATTAAATTTATTTTCTGTGTGTCTGTCTGTATGCATACATGCACATGTGTGTGGAAGTTCCAGGACAATTGGTGGGCTTTAGTTCTCCCCTTCCATCATGTGGTCCTGGGACTTGTGCTCAGGTAGTCTGGCTTGCCTACTGAGCCATTCTCCTGATAAATGTAGTTCTGACCTTTTGTTTATTTATTTTCATTGCTGTTTCTTATGATTTCATAAATAGCCTGCCCTTCTCATCTTACCTCCTTTGCAGTAATTTTCCTCCTTTGCAGTAATTTTCCGTATTAATTTTTAACTATATATTTATAAGGTAATTAAAAGAATTTCCAGAAGCAGGTTTACTTAGCCAGATAGCTCCTCTGGGTGTCATTGCATAAACAGGGACTGAAGCTGAGCAAGACAACGAATGGACGGTGGGATTCTAAGAACTTTATCAGTTGAGGCTACTGTCAGCAGAGCGGGGCTTCTTCCATTTGCAACTTAGAATCATCTGGGAGCTCCTGCAAGTCCCAGTGCTCCTGCCAGACCGAAATTAACTAAACCAACAATGCTGTTCTCTCTCTCTCTCTCTCTCTCTCTCTCTCTCTCTCTCTCTCTCTGTGTGTGTGTGTGTGTGTGTGTGTGTGTGTGTGTGTGTGTGTGTGTGCAGCTGAGCACACAGGAGCATGCAGATTCATGTAGAGGCCATAGGACATCAACAGCCTTGATAGTTGTTCATCAGGCATTTAATGAATTATGAATGTCTCCCCCTGCCTTTTATGAGGCACAGTCTCCCTGCCTGAAACACCCCAGTAGGCTAGGCTGGCTGACTAGTGAACCCCAGGAATATGCCTGTCTCTGACTTCTCAGCACTGGGATTGGAAGTGCACACCATTGTGCCTGACATGGTTTTGGCATGGATTCCAGGAACCGGGCTTAAATTGTCATACTTGCAAGGAGAGCATTTTAGTAACTGAGAACTCTCCGCAGCCCCAAGTCAAGAATTCTGAGAAAGGCATTTGGATACAAGTATTCGAAAGAAACCTTGGGGGTGGGGGTACTAGCTACTTTTCTATTGATGCAATAAAACACCATGACCAAGGTAACTTTTAGAAGGGTTTATTTGGACTTATGGTTCAAAAAAGCTAGAGTCTATGACAGGGAGCAAAGGCAGCAGGCAGCAGGCATGAGCGCTGGAGCAGAAGTTGGGAGCTCATATCTTGAAATTGAAGCAAGAATCAGAGAGAACAAATTAGAAATGGTGCCAGCCCACTTTCAGTGATTTACTTCTTCTAACAAAACTACACCTCCTAAGCTTTCCCAAGCAGTGCCACTGGCTGGGGGACCAAGCATTCAAATGCTATAGAGTATGGAGAAAACTTTTTTTTTCTTTTTTCAAAACTATCACACATGGGATTCTGAAGTCAAATAGGAAATGCTGTCCACACTTTTAGTAAGGAGCCTGAATTATTGACTGGGTTCTTTTTATGACATTAAAAAATTATGTGTGTATATACATGCATATGTGCACATGAGTGCAGATGCTGGGGAGGGACAAAGGAGTGCATCAGATTCCCTGAAACTAGAGTTACAAGCAGCTTATGAGTCACTGCTGTGCATGCTGGGAACTCCTCTTGGGTCTTCCACAAGAGTGGCAAGAGCTCTTAACCACCAAGCCATTCCTTCAGAGCCTCTACTTCAGTGACTCTCAACCTGTGGGGTGTGATCCCCACCTGGGTAGTATATCAGATATCCTGCATATCAGATTTATTTTACCACTCATAACAGTAGCAGAATTACAGTTATGAAGAAATGACAAAAGTACTTTTACACTTAGGGGTCACCACAACATGAGAACTGTATAAAAGGATCACAGCATTAGGAAGGTTGAGAACCTCTGCTCTATTGGGTCTCCTTGAGGAGATCCTGCTTTGTGTATATACTGGAATATCAAGACTATGTCTTACAGGTGCTTTCATGGAAATATTTTAGGCAAGTTGAGTATATAAAACTCTCAATTCTAGAGATTCATTTTTAGCACATGTTTCATGCTTTCCTCTAAGTACCCAAATGTGTGTGTGTGTCTGTGTGTCTGTCTGTCTATGTCTCTGTGTGTATTCAAGAAGAAAATGGTGCTTTCTATAGTTGCAGTAGCCACTCCTTCCCCACCCCCAATAACATTTTTCTGTGTTGTAACACAGATAACACTTGAAGTTCAAGATGTCAGTGACCATGTGTGAAGAGTGATCCCAGCACCAGCTGTAGTCCTAACACTAAATTGGCTTTGCTAATCCATTGTGTGCTTTGGGGTGCTTGCCAACATCAGGAAATTGACAGCTGTTGCATTTCCTAAGGGAAAAGAAGATGTTTCTATAGTTTATACTTATTTTTTACAGTATATACCTTTTGGCATGTGGTATTGGATGGCCCATGTCTGGACATCCTAAAGAATATGTTTAGGAAAGTGACTTAGCCCAAAATTTGACAAATTTGTGTTATGTTTTGGTTTCTCAGCAAGAGATTTCCCCAAATTAGTGGAAATGCTCTTGTTCATTAAATCTCTGTCAAGCAAATCCCCACTCTAAGTGGATGTGCCAAATGATGGCGGCTGGGGATCTCTGGGAACCAGTAAACAAATGCATTTCTTAGTAAAGTATCTGCTTTGCCTTTAAAATGAATATCAGAAATGCTTTGCAAATTAGCATTAGTTTAGAAGACTGATATTACTTCTTGGCCTTTTGGTTATTAACTATTTACTGAAGTCTAAAAGAGGCCTTATTGATAGCCAACATGGAGGTAATTTGGAAAAGATGATGGAGTTGGTGGTGCTGGTGCTGGTGATGACGAAGGATGTGGTGGTGATGGTGGTGGTGGTAGAGGTAGAGGAGGAGGCTGTGGTGGTGATACAGTTCTCTTACCCTGCTCATCATGATAAGGTCACCACTTATGAGCTATGTGCAAATGCATTCCAGCAAGGACACAGACGAACTTGGTTTAACTGTAGTAGATCTCTGAGCAAGCGTAATTGACGAAAGGAGACCAAGACATTTATGAACAAAGGAAAGTATGGCCATTCTAATGGGAAAAATCAAGCATGCTGGGGCCAGCGGGCAGACGGAGCACCAGCTGGGAGAGATAGCACAGCTGAGGGTCATTCTAAAGGTCCAAGACCAGGACTTATTTTGTAATATATGCAAGTCCAGCTGTCTATCTGTGGCCCCTTCCACACCACAGGCAACCAAAGAGCATCTTTTGTTTAGTCATTTGTGCTGCTTTTTACTTTATTGCTTACATCTTTGACTGCTTTAGAAATCACAGCCATTAGAAAGACAACTGGGTTTCTAGCTGATCTGTCTGTTGCAGTGACTTGTTCAGAGCACAAAGTGGAAAATTACCAGGTACATATTTGTTAGGGGGCAGGCAACATTCCGAAGCACCTTATAATGTGTTTTAATGTAAAAGGAGCATTGCTGCAGTTCCTTGACAGCCATTGTTTTTGCTTTGCACAGATGCATCAATGGTATGACCACAGATATTCTCATTTCAAATAAGACATTGAAGCGTTATGGTGTTCTTGAGGGTCATTTATTCTAAAGTCTATTGCCCATAAACACAAAAAAGTTGAGACAGTGTCTTGTAATGTAACCCAGGCTTGCCTCGAACTTGCTGTCCTTCTGCCTCAGCCTCTGAAGTGTTAGGTAAACAAACATGTACCAGCATGTCTACCACAAAACATTCAAAATGTTTTTAGTCATTCTTTGAAATTTTCATATGATGTATTTTGATTATATTCATTCCTCTTCCCATCTCCGCCCACCCCACCCTGTCCCTATCCACTCAGCTTCATGCTCACCCTAACCCCCAATCCCAAGGGATCCAGCTTATGTTAGCCAACTCCTTCTGAGCGTGGATTCTCCTGGTGTATGGTCGGTAATACCAACGTTCACGCTGTTAAAGAAAATCAACTGTCCCAGTGCCAATTGACTATAAAGAGTTCCTCAGCTAGGGGTAGGAGAATTACCAACACAAACACTTTTAACCTGGCTCATAATTTGTGATACAGATATTTGAAAGTTTCTCTTTGTACTGTACTTATTTTGAAACTGTAGTGTTTTTTTTTCCTCCCACTCAACGTTAACACCAATATAGAGATGTACCCTGCTGGCCCTCTCCTGGAAGCAAAGGTTTCCTGTGTCATCCACAGTATTAAGCCCCTCCCACAGTATTATGCCACACCCACACAGTACTAGACATCGGAGAAGTGAGGTAACCAGTGTATACTTTATTGATGTTTTCACCACTGACCCCTTAGCTCAGGAGAGTCACTAACCACATTAGGGAATAAATATCTGGCCTTGTAGGCTGAGAATTTAGGGATATTTTACAAAGCTGCATGGCCGGGTAGGCAAAAACTTAACAGGTGTCATTAAAGTAAGCAGTGGGAAACTGGTGATGACAGCTTTCACCAAATGCCACTGCTGTGTGGGGCACAAGTTTACAGAACCAAGCACTTGAAGCTTATTATTGGGAACTACCACTGCCCCACACGCCCAAACTGATAGTAATAATTAAATGGCCAGTAAAGGGAATGTACTTGAAATCTGGCTTATTTTCTTTGTGTACTTTATTAAGTATTGTATAGAATTATATAGGAGCCATAGGGAGCATATAGTCCAACATCTTTGTATTAATTGGGGCTCTGGTATGGAAACAACAAATTATTTGTGGAAAAAAAAAACAACAAAAAAACCCCACATTGAATAGATGCCTACCTGGTTAGCTTCCAGATTCATCAGGAAGGCTGCAAGCCCAGACTAGAAAGCTGTTGGCAGTACAGGTTGGGACAATAATTGTAATAACTGAGCTCCCTCTGCACATGATCCCAGCTGGTTCAGTCACCAATCATGGGGTGCTATAGCTTGCCTTCTCCTCAGCCATCTCCCAACTCTGGGCACACATATGCTGACTTACCTCCTTTGTTCATTTTCCTGCCATTCAGCCATGTCTAGGGACTTAACAATCTTCCCATAAGCCCTGCTTCTTTGGGTAATGGGCACCCAAGCTGCGAAGGGTAATATTAATTGTCAACCCGACAGGCTCTAGAATCAACTAGGAGACAAACCTCTGGGCATGTCTTAGAGGACGTTTGTAGATGTGGTAAGTGAGGAGGGACAGCCTGCTGTAAAGCATCAGTCCATGAACTGTAGTTCTGGAGAAAGTGAGCTCAACAATAGCACTCTGCCATCTCTGCTGCATGTGAATTCACTGTGACCGGCTGTCTCATGCTTTGTGGCTTCTCCTCATCACGATGGACTATATACCCTCCAACTGTGAGCCAAAGTCAACACTTCCGCAATGACCATACATTCGCTCAGCAGGCCACAAAAGTTTCTCAAAAGCAGACCACATCCTGGGACACAGAAACCGATCTAAACTAAAACCAGAAAGTTTGAAATAACTTCATGTATCCTGTCTGACTACAAAGCAATGCAGCTTGAAATCAACCACAAAAGAATCTCTAGAAATTACATAAATGCATTGTGCTGGATAGTTGCATGTCAAGCTGACACGTCATCTGAGTGGAGGGAACTACGCTTAGGAAAATGCCTCCATAAGATCCTCTGTAGGCAAGCCTGCAGATCATTTTCTTAAGTAGCAAGGGATGGTGGGTGTGTCATGCCAGGGCTGGTGGTCCTGGGTTCTATAAGAAAACAGGCTGAGCAAGCCAGAGGGAGCAGCACCAGCAAGCAGCATTCTTCAGTGGCCTCTCCTTCAGCGCTTGCTTCCAGGTTTCGGCCTGGCTTGCGTAGGAACTCAAGCCTGACTTCCCTTGATGATGAACTGTGATGTGCAAGCATAAGCAGAGAAGTACTTTCTTCCCCAATTTGCTTTTTGATTGTGCTGGTTTGTAAGTGCTTGGTCCAGGGGTTGGCACTGTTAGGAGGTGTGGCCTTGTTGGATAGGTATGGTCTTGGAGTCGGTGTGTCACTGTGGGCATGGGCTTTAATACCCTCATTCTAGCTCCCTGGAAGTAGTCTTCCACTAGCAGCCTTCAGTTGGTGATGTAGAACTCTCAGCTATGCCTGCACCATGCCTGCCTAGATGCTGCCATGCTCCCACCTTGATGATAATGGAATGGAACTTTTAACCTGTAAGCCAGTCCCAATTAAATGTGTTGTCCTTTATAAGACTTGCCTTGGTCATGGTGTCTGTTCACAGCAGTAAAACCCTGACATTAATCATAGTGTTTCACTGTAGTAATAGAAACTCTAACCAAGATACTCATAAAGATTTTTTAAAAATTAGTGAACAATGAATGGGTCAGATAAAAAAGTCAAGAAGGAAAATTTTTTAAATTCCCAAATAGAAATGAAAATGAAAGCATATCACACCAAACTTTGGAGATACATGGAAAGCAGTCTGGAGAGGAAAATTTACAGCTCTAAGAACTGACATTAAAATTCAGAAAGAACACAAATTTTATAGGTATCAGTTGGGTTCACTTGATGTATGATGCCATTTAATCCTGATGTTTCTGTTTAGTTTGTGTGTAGATGGCCTGCCTGTTGGAGCAAACAGGTATTGAAATCACCTACTGATACAGATTCTGGTCTGTGTCTTGAAAATCCAGTTGCTGGCTTTTTATGAAATTGGGTACACCAGAGTTTGGTGCATATTATATGTTTAGGATAGTGGTATCTTCTTGGTGAGTTGGTTCCTTGGTTAGAATGAAGCATCGTCTTTTATCTTTTCTGATTAATTTTGGGTTGAAGTCTATTGTGTCAGATAATAGGAGGGCAACACCTGTTGTTTCCTGGGCTCATTTGCTTGGAATACATTTTTTTTTTTATCTTTTTAGTCTAATGTTTTGCCTATCTTTGAACATAAGATGAGTTTCTTGTAGAAAATAAAAAGATGGATTTTATTTCTTAATTCATTCAGCTAACCTGTCCCTGTCAATAATGTTTGTCCCAGACATAGAGCGACAGGGCCAGATTGAAGCCCCAGGAGCCATAAACCCAAACAAACATGTCTTCCTTTAAAGCTGATTATTTCAGGTATGTTATCACAGTGACAGATCACTGACTCATGTAACGAGGAACTATTACCTTGAGTAATGTATAGCCCCTTCCATGATGTATGGCTTCTTCAAAGCAAGGTGACCTCATGGAGAAGCTGGACCTCCTCCAAGATGCCACTGGGTTCCATGAGCTGATTTTCCATCAGGGATAGTAGAACCTGTGGTTTTCATGATATAGCCTTAGAAACCTCATTGTGTAACTTCTATTTCTCCACCGGCAAAGAGGTTGAAAACACCAAATTTAAATATATGGGGAGGAGATTTTGAAGCAAACTTTCAGAAGGTGGGAGATCAAAGGATTTATGACCATCTTTAAAAGTCACCACAATGTCCTTTGCCTGTGCACTCTGAACACAACTTCTAAAAATTACTTGCTAAACCTTTAGCTCCAGTAAATTCTGTGACAGTGGATTTGTATCTGGCATGGCTTTGGGTTCCACTCCTCAATAGTCAGTTGTCCAGGGAGAAACTATACAGCCAGGGTATGCCACTGTGGCCCAGCAGCCGAGCCTGACTTGCTGCAGCTGAACGAAGCACTCCTATCTCCATTCTGGTTGAATTAGAAGAATAAGAAATCGCCTCACTCTTGCTTATGTGTGTTTGCCGTTTACTCTTAACAAAAAATGCCATGTCCAATACTTGAGCGGAAGCACAATCCTCTCCAGTTATGTTCATCTGTCCCAGGCACGTGTGCATCTCTCGTGATGAATGTGCTGGGTTTTGGAGCAGTATACCTACCTCATCTGCATACAGATACATTTTCTTTCTCTTTTATTATTCCCCTCTCTCTCTCTTTTTTGTAGTGAGCTAAGGCCCCACTCCAGTAGTTTAATATATCCTCTTTCTATTGCCTGATACCAAACAAAGCAAATATAGACCTTCTTTCCATTGGAAACGATTTAAATATTGGGGGTTGTTATACCTCCCTCCCTGTATCCACCTCCATCCCGATGAGGCCTCTCTTGTATGAGAATTTCTTACACGGAGTGTGTCTTAGTTCATTTGCCATATATCATGGAGAAAGTTTAGGAGGAAAACCATCACTGACTGTAGCAGCCCACCGTGATGATTCATGTGCCTTCATGGCTCAGGATCTTTGGAAAAGTATAATGAAAGGATGTGGGTTATTGAAGGTAAAATGTATTAAGCAATTTGTATCAGCATGCAATGAACATTTATTTAAATAAGACAAGTTTATATGAAAAGCCGAGCCAATTTTCTTATATAGAAGTATTAGTGTTAGCTTGACCTGTCAAGGTAAATGTTCAGTGAAGTGCAAGGTAAAAGTCCCCACAGTGGGTGCTGTGGCTTCTCTGTAGCTCTAAGTGGTTGTTGGGCTAATAAACCAAGGTTGGCTATTGTCTGCTTCATAACTCCTGTCAGTCATACTAATGGCAGACTGGGAAGTGGCTTCTCTATAGAGCAACCCATGAGCTTCCTTAAACTTAGAGCTCCAGGATGCCATTTCTACTGTCTATTCAGTGGTTTAAAAGTAGAGTGCTGCTCAGACCAGCCACTCCATTCATAGAAGCCTCAACTTTCACGGCAGTCAACTGAGGCAGTCATCTGCTATCCAAACCCAACTGTTTCCATTGTTCTCTGGTTGGGTTGTGTCCTGCCCTCCACCTGACTTTTGTATTGCTTCTAATTTAAGAATGGTTTTGTTGGTAAGGGAGCCATCTTGTCTCCCAGGTCCCTCTAAGACCATTGTGCACATGCAGATCAGCTTGCGGATTTCGGAGGGTGAGCAGCTGGTGAACAGTAGACTGCAGAAGCAACAGAGCTTCTGGGACAGGAAGAAGCCACACAAGTTCTGGGACAAACTCCCCCCCCCCGCCCCCATTTCTGGCTACAGAAATCTGGGCACCTTCCCCACCAGAGGAGAGGTGGCAGCCCTAGAGGGCTGCGACCCCCCAGAGCAGTCTGTGCAGGTGAGCTCGCAGACTGCAGAGGCAACCCATCTTCTGGGACAGGCCCCATTTCGGGCCTTCATCTTCAACCAGGAGGCAAGTCTGAACACCAGACCTCTGGGCACCTTCCCTGCAAGAGGAGAGCTTGCCTGAAGAGAGTACTCTGACCACTGAGACTCAGAAGAGAGCTGGAATCTCAGGACAGCTGACAGAGGCTAACAGAATCACAGGAGGAACAAGCTTCAGCCAGAGACAACTATAACAACTAACTCCACAGATTACCAAATGGTGAAAGGCAAACATAAGAATCTTACCAACAGAAACCAAGACTGCTCACCATCATCAGAACCCAGCACTCCCACCTCAGCCAGTCCTGGATACCACAATACACTCGAAAAGCAAGATTCGGACTCAAAATCATATTTCATGATGCTGGTAGAGGACCTTAAGAAGGACTTTAATAACTCACTTAAATACAGGAGAACAGTGCTAAAGAGGTAGAAGTCCTTAAAGAATCACAGGAAAACACTGATAAACAGGTGATGGAATTGAAGAAAACTATCCAAGACCTAAAACGGGATGTAGAAACAATAAAGAAAACCTAAGTGAGACAACTCTGGAGATAGAAGCCCTAGAAAGAAATCAGGAAACATAGATTCGAGCATCAACAACAGAATATGAGAAATCGAAGAGAGAATCTCAGGTGCAGAAGATTTCATAGAAAACATGGGCACAACAATCAAAGAAAATGCAAAATGCAAAAAGATCTAACTCAAAACATCCAGGAAATCCAGAACACAATGAGAAGACCAAACCTACGGATAAAAGGGGTATATGAAAATGAAGATTTTCAACTTAAAGGGCCAGCAAATATCTTCAACAAAATTATAGAAGAAAACTTCCCAAACCTAAAGAGAGAGATGCCCATGAACATACAAGAAGCCTACAGAACTCCAAATAGACTGGACCAGAAAAGAAATTTCTCCAGACACATAATAATCAGAACAACAAATGCACTAAATAAAGACAGAATATTAAAAGCAGTAAGGGAAAAGGGTCAAGTAACATATAAAGGCAGGCCTATTAGAATTACTCCAGACTTCTCACCAGAGACTATGAAAGCCAGAAGATCCTGGGCAGATATTATACAGACACTAAGAGAACACAAATGCCAGCCCAGGCTACTATACCCAGCAAAACTCTTAATTACCATAGATGGAGAAACCAAAGTATTCCATGACAAAACCAAGTTCACACAATCCAGCCCTTCAAAGGATAATAACGAGAAAACACCAACACAAGGATGGAAACTACACCCTAGAAAAAGCAAGAAAGTAATCCTTCAACAAACCTAAAAGAAGACAGCCACAAGAACAGAATCCCAACTTTAACAACAAAAATAACAGGAAGCAACAATTACTTTTCTTTAATTTCTCTTAACATCAATGAAGTCAGTTCCCCAATAAAAAGACATAGACTAATAGACTGACTACACAAACAGGACCCAACATTTTGCTGCTTACAGGAAACCCACCTCAGGAAAAAAAAACAGACACAACCTCAGAGTGAAAAGCTGGAAAACAATTTTCCAAGCAAACGATCCTAAGAAATAAGCTGGAGTAGCCATTCTAATATGGAATAAAATTGACTTTCAACCGAAAGTCATCAAAAAAGACAAAGAGGGGCTCTTCATACTCATCAAAGGTAAAATCTACCAAGATGAACTCTCAATTCTAAATATCTATGCTCCAAATGCAAGAGCAGCCGCACTCATTAAAGAAAGTAACGCTCAAAGCACACATTGCACCTCACACAATAATAGTGGGAGACTTCAACACCCCACTCTCACCAATGGACAGATCCTGGAAACAGAAACTAAACAGAGACACATGGACACTAACAGAAATTATTAAACAAATGGATTTAATAGATATCTACAGAACATTTTATCCTAAAACAAAAGGATATACCTTCTTCTCAGCACCACATGGTACCTCCTCCAATATTGACCATATAATTGGTCACAAAATAGGACTCAAAAGATACAAAAATATTGAAATTATCCCATGCATCCTATCAGATCACCACAGACTAAGGCTGATCTCACTCTGGAAATCAGTTTGGCAGTTCCTCAGAAAATTGGACATAGCACTACCGGAGGATCCAGCAACTGGTAATAAGAACACATGCTCCACTATGTTCAGAGCAGCCTTATTTATAATAGCCAGAAGCTAGAAAGAACCCAGGTGTCCCTCAACAGAGGAATGGATACAGAAACTGTGGTACACTCACACAATGGAGTACTACTCTGCTATTAAAAACAATGAATTTATGAAATTCTTGGGCAAATGGATGTATCTGGATGATATCATCCTTAGTGAGGGAACCCAATCATAAAAGAAGTCACTTGATATGCACTCACTGATAAGTGGATATTAGCCCAGAAACTTAGAATACCCAAGATACAACTTGCAAAACACAAGAAAATCAAGAAGAACAAAGACCAAAGTATGGATACCTCATTTCTTCCTAGAATAGAGAACAAAACACCCATGAAAGGATTGGAACTAAGACGAAAGGATGGACCATCCAGAGACTACCCCACCCAGGAATCCATCCCATAATCAGCCAATAAGCCCAGACACTATTGCATATGCCAGCAAGATTTTGCTTAAAGGACGCTGATATAGCTATTGCAAGTGAGGCTATGCCAGTGCCTGGCAAATACAGAAGGGGATGCTCATAGTCATCTATAGGATGAACATAGGGCCCCCAATGTAGGAGCTCCTAGAGCCCGTGTCTCTAGATGCATATGTAGCAGAAGATGGCCTAGTAGACCATCATTGGGAAGAGAGCCCCCTTGGTCTTACAAACTTTATAGGCCCCAGTACAGGGCCAAGAAGTGGGAGTGGGCAGGTAGGGGAGCAGGGTGAGGGGAGGGTATAGGGAACTTTCGGGATAGCATTTGAAATGAAAATTTAAAAATTCTAAAAAAAATTTTTTTTTACATTTGTAAATGATTGAAGTTTTTATATGAAATTAAGATTTTTGTGTCATAATTTGTTTTATTGAAGCTGAACAAAGTTTAATAATTTGTCTTACCTCCTTTTGTGTGTTATAATGGTTGATTTTAATTAGTGGCCCAGAGACTGTATAGCCCACAGGCCTGAAGTGCTTCTTATTTGGCCTTTATAGGACAAGTTTACCCATCCCATGGTCTACTAGAATGGCAGAAAAGGTAGATGTTCCATAGTGCTACTTAATGCAAAGTGTTCATTTTGTTTCTACATCCCAAATTTTATTTTGTTTTTGTTTTGTTCTCTCTCTCTGTGTGTGTGTGTGTGTGTGTGTGTGTGTGTCTTCTTGCACTAAGCACTAGGTTGTGTCAGGACTTTTTCGTAGAAGTACACAACATAGTTTGAGCGATTTTAGCCCAGTTCCCTCCACCTCCCCTTTATCATCCCCTCCACTGATCCCCCTTTCTCCCCTAGATAATGTTCGCATCTGCTTTCATATCATAATGCCTTTATGTATCTATATAAAGTCTAGGAGCCACAAAGGAGAGGAAATATTGTACTTGTCTTTCTGGGATAGAATTAGCCCACTTAACATGGTAACCTCTACTGGCATCCATTTTCCTGCAATTGACATAACATCATTTTTCTTTATGGTTATAAAGAAGTCCATTGTACATACATATACCATATCTTCCTTGTTCATTCCTTTGTTGGTGGACATGACTTAGAAAAGCTAACTATTTTCTCTGCTCTGATATTAAAAATAGATTTTTATACACACACACACACACACACACACACACACACATCCTGATTATGGTTTCCCCTTCATCTACTTTTCCTAGTTCCTCCCCACCTCCCCTCCCACCCAGATCTACCCTTTTCTGCTTCCTATGCGAGAACAAGCAGGTTTCTAAGGGATAGTAATACAATAAAATATAACATAATAAGATAAAACAAAAACTAGCACTTTGAAATAGGACAGACACATCAATCAGAAAGACAAGTCACACACATCCCCCAAAAGACACAAGAAACAAGAGACTAAGAGACCCACTGGTTCATGTACTCAGGATTCCCATAACAACAGGAGGGGGGAGGAGAAAGAGAGGGAGGGAGGGAGGGAGGGAGGGAAACACTGGCATGTCATCATAAGTCAGAACCTCCAAAGATGCCATCAAGTTAGTTTTCTGTTGGCATCTACCGCTGGGAGTGCAGCGTACCCTGAACAGTAGTTTGTTTCCCCAGTGAGATGTCCTTGGAGAAAACTACCTTTTCATCTGCAAGTGGTTATGAACTGGAGATAGCTTCTGGGATGGGGGTATATGTCCACTTCTCCTTTCAGCTTTAGGACTGCATCTGGTGTCTAAGTATACAGGCCTTGTATATGCTGCTTCAGGCTCTGTGAGTTCAGATGTGTGTCAATCATGCTGATCGAGGATCTTGCTCCCCTGGTGTCCTCTACCCTCTCTTGTTTTTGCACCCTTCCCACCTTCTATTCTGCAGGATTCCCCTGAAACTGGGGGTAGAGGAAGGTTGAAGAAGGTGTCATGTGTTTAGGGATGAGGATCCGAGGTCTCTCATAAGAAGAGTAATATTTTGTCTTATCCTAGGTCCTTGGACTATCCAGTCTCAGGTTCTGGTCACTCAAGTAGTGTCAGGGATGGATTTCATCTTGTGGTATGGACCTTAGATCAAATCAGATATTGGTTGATTACTTCCACAAGTGTTATGCCACCATTGGATTGGCATATATTACCTGTAGGACACCATTATTTATTAAAGAGTTAGTAGCTGAGTTGCAGTTTATCTTTTTCCTTTGGTAGAATGAAGAATAACTTCCTGTACCAAAAACACTAGCACATGAGGTGAAGACTCTGTGTAGGCACCAGCTTGACTTCTCCATATTCAATGAGTTGTGGAGGTGGTATATTCAGCAGGAAGGCCTTACTGTCAGTTTATAGAGAGTTTGTAGTATTGTTAACACCCAGGTTGTTTGTGGCTTCCCATGGAGTTGTCTTTTAGCCAACAACTCTATTAGATGTAAGCTATTATTGCACTGAATGTTCCATCTGGTAACAAGAGATGGCCAATTGGGGCTCTGTTTTCCTAATTATTCAGTGATTTGTTTTATTTATATTATGTACACACACACACACACACACACACACACACACACACACACACACAAGCTTCTATTGTATTAGGTTTACATACAATCCTTTAAATGACCCTTAATGTTAGCTGTCTCTCTCCATACTCCTCCCTTATCTCCTACTCCCCTCCCTGTCCCTACCTGATCCTCCCATTCTAGCCCCCCCTCATCCATTCAGAACTACCTATTCTATTTCCCTTTCCTAGGGAGATCTGTCTAACCTCTGTGGTTGTACGGATTTTATCTCTGACTTAAGATATTGGCTATTACCACATATAAGCAAATACATACCATACTTGTCTTTCTGGGTCTGGGTTACCTCACTCAGGATGATTTTTTCTTTCTAGTTTCTTCCATTTACCTAGGACTTAATTATTTTTTAATAGCTGATAATGCCTCATTGTGTAAATTTGCAACATTTTCTTTTTCCATTCATCTGATAGGAGCATCGAGATTATTTCTAGTTTCTGACAATTATGAATAGTGGGGGAGCAAGCATGGTTGGGCAAGTGTCTCTGTGGTAGGATGGAGCATCCTTTGGGTCTATGCCTAACAACGGCATAGCTGGATGTTGAGATAGATCAATTCCAATCTTCCCGAGGAGCCATGGTGCTGATTTCCATAGTGGCTATACAAGCTTGCACTCTTACCAGCAATTGATGAGTGTCCTCTTCCTTCACATCTGTACCAGCATGAACTGTCACTTGTCTTGTTGATCTTAGCCATTCTGACGGGTAAAAGATGAAATTTCGAAGTAGTTGTAATTTTCATTTCCCTGGTGACTAAGGACACTGAACATTTCTTTACGTTCATCTCAGCCCCTTGAGTTTCCTCTTTTGAGAATTCTGTTTAGATCTCCACTCCATTTTTAAATTAAATTGGGTTATTTCGTTTGTTGATAGCTAGGCTTAAAAAAAAAAGAACTTTTATTGATTCTTTGTGAATTTCACATCACGCACCCCCATCCCACTTATTTCTTCATCCCTTTGTATCCATTCTCTTGACTTGGAACTCCTCCCTCCAAAGAAAAAACAAAAACACCATCTTGTGGAAGCTGTAGTGTGTTACAGTGTATCCCACAGTATATCCTTTTGTCCACACTTCTTTATTTTTTCCTTTATTTATTTATTTTTTAGATATTTTCTTTATTTATGTTTCAAATGTTATATCCTGTTTCCTAGTTTCCCCTCAGAAAACCCCCTATCCCCTCCTCCCTCCCCCTGCTCACCAACCCACCCACTCCTGCTTCCTGGCCCTGGCAGTCCCCTACACTGGGGCATATAGCCTTCACAGGACCAAGGGCCCCTCCTCCCATTGATGATCAACTAGGCCATCCTCTGCTACATATGCAGCTAGAGCCATGAATCCCACCATGTTGTTTTGTTTTGTTTTGTTTTGTTTTGTTTTGTTTTGTTTTGTTTTGTTGTTTTTGGTGTTGGTGATTTAGTCCCAGGGAGCTCTGGAGGTACTGGTTAGTTCATATTGTTGTTCCTCCTATGTGGCTGCAAACCCCTTCAGCTCCTTGGGTCCTTTCTCTGGCTCGTTCATTGGGGAATCTGTGCTTAGTCCAATGGATGGCTGTGACCATCCACCTCTGGATTTGTCAGGCACTGGCAGAGCCTCTCAGGAGACAGCTTTATCAGGCTTCTGTCAGCAAGCTCTTGTTGGCATCCACAATAGTGTCTGGTTTTGGTGGTGGTTTATGGGCTGAATCTCCAGGTGGGGCAGTCTCTGAATGGTCATTCCTTCTCTGCTTCATACTTTGTCTCTGTAACTCCTTCCATGGATATTTTGTTCCCCATTCTAAGAAAGGGCAGGGGCAGCTTTCCTGCTTGCTCTCATGCCCACAGCTCTACTGTGCTACCCAGGCTTTCCCAAGTGCTGCAACCAGTGAGGGGTAGGGCTGAGAATGCATAGATCTTGGGCATTAACATGGTCCCAGGCAGCAGCCCAGAACAGGGACATCCACATGGCCATTGGTGGTAATATGAGCCATGGACAACCACACAGACCCCTGGTACTTTATGGCCATGAACCCAGACATGGCCCTCAGTGACAGCACAGGCTAGAATTCACAATGGCCTGAGGTGGCAGGACAGGCAACTCACATGAGGCCATTCCTTTTCACCTTTATGTCTCCAGTTCTGCCTCTCCTCATAGTATGTCTCTTTCTCTCCCATCTCTCCACCCCATATACTTCCTCCTCAGAGTGGATCCCATTGCAGGCAGGCCATGCAGCAAGCCCCCGTGTGCCTTCTGTTTGTCCCTAACAGTGGTGACAGGAGGGCTCTTTTTTTTTTAATTGGATATTTTATTTACATTTCAAATGTTATCCCCTTTTCCCATTCCCCCCCAAGAACCCCCTATCCCATGCCCCCTCCCCCTGCTTCTGAGGGTGTGCCTCCACCCCACCCATCCACTCCCGCCTCCCTGCCCTCAAATTCCACTACCTTGTACTATCAAGCCTTCACAGAACATTGATGTCCAACAAGGCCATCCTCTGCTACATATGCGGCTGGAGTCGTGGGTCCCTCCATGTGTACTCCTTGGCTGGTGGTTTAGTCCCTGGAGCTCTGGTTGGTTGATATTGTTATTTTTCCTATGGGGTTACAAACCCCTTCAGCTTCTTGGGTCTTTTCTCTAACACCTCCACTGGGGACCCTGTGATCAGTTCAATGGTTGGCTGCGAGCATCCACCTCTGTATTTGTCAGGATCTGGCAGAACCTCTCAGGAGACAGCTATATTAGGCTCCTGTCAGCAAGCACTTCTTATCATCTACAATAGTGTCTGGGATTGGTCTCTGTATATGGGATGGATCCCCAGGTGGTGCAGTCTCTGGATGGCCTTTCCTTCAGTCTTTGCTCCACACTTCATCTCTGTATTTGCTCCTGTGAATATTTTGTTAGCCCTTCTAAGGACAGTAGCACTTCCTTCTTCTTGAGGTTTATGTGGTCTGTGAATTGTATCTTGGATATTTGGAGCTTTGGGGCTAATATCCACTTATCAATGAGTGCATACTATGTGTGTTCTTTTGTGACTGGGTTACCTCACTCAGGATGACATTTTCTAGTTCCATCCATTTGCCTAAGAATTTCATGAATTCATTGTTTTTAATAGGTGAGTAGTACTCCATTGTGTAAATGTACCACATTTTCTGTATCCATTCCTCTGTTGAGGGACATCTGGGTTCTTTCCAGCTTCTGGCTATTATAAATAAGGCTGCTATGAACATAGTGGAGCATGTGTCCTTGTTATATGTTGGAGCATCTTTTGGGTATATTCACAGGAGTGGTATAGCTGGGTCTTCAGGTAATACTATGTCCAATTTTCTGAGGAACCACCAAACTGATATCCAGAGTGGTTGTACCAGCTTGCAATCCCACCAACAATGAAGGAGTGTTCCTCTTTTTCCACATCCTCACCAGCATTTGCGGTCACCTGAGTTTTTGATCTTAGCCATTCTGACTGATATGAGGTAGAATTTTAAGATTGTTTTGACTTGCATTTCTCTGATGACTATGGATGTTGAACATTTCTTGAGGCACTACTTGACTATTCGGTATTCTTCAGTTGAGAATACTTTGTTTAGCTCTGTACCTCATTTTTAATAGGGTTATTTGATTGTTTGGAGTCTAATTGCTTGAGTTCGTTGTATATATTGGAAATTAGCCCCAGAAGGGTCTCCTGATATAATTGAGTTTATTATTGAGTTTGAATATTAATCCTCTATCAGATGTAGCGTTGGTTGCAGTCTTTTCCCATTCTGTAGCCTGTGGCCTTGTCTGGTTGATGGTGTCTTTTGCTGTAGAAAAGTTTCATGAGGTCCCATTTATTAACTGCTGATCTCAGTGCCTGCACTTAATGGTGTTGTTGAGAAAGTCTTTTCTTATACCAATGAGTTCAAAGGTATTGCCCACTTTCTCTTCTATCGGGCTCAGCGTATCTGGTTTTATGTTGAGGTTTTAGATCAGCAGTTCCCAACCTGTGGGTCATGAAACCTTTGGGGCTTGAACAACCCTTTAGGGGGGTAGCTAAGAATGTCTGAAACAGATATTTACATTAAAATTCATTACAGTAGCAACATTCTAATTACGAAGTAGCAAATAAATAAATAAATAAATAAATTAATTAATTAATTAATTAATTTATGGTTGGGGAACACCACAATATGAGGAACTGTACAAAAGGTTGTAGCTTTAGGAAGGCTGAGAATCACTGTCTTGGACGCCTTTGTAGTTCAGGGCTGTACAGGGTGCTGAGTATGGATCCGTTTGGATTCTTCCACAGCTATCCAATTTGATCAACACAATTTGAAGATTTTTTTCCTTTTTCAGTGTGCACTTCTGCCTTTCTTAAAAATCAAAACTCAGGTGCCTGTTCGTACGTGTGTGGAATTCTGTCTGGATCATCCGTTGGTGTGTGGATTTATGTCTGGCCCTCAGTTCTATTCTGTTTATGAATGTGTGTCTTTTCACGCCGGTACCATGCTGCGTTCCTGACTGTAGCTTTCTAGCACAACGTGAGGTTACGGATTGAGCTGCATCCTGCAGCTCTTTTATTAACTACAAGCGCTTCAGGCTTCCTGTTTCCTTGTGTTTCCATAGAAAGCTGAAAAACGTCCTTTTAAAATATGTGAATAATTGTGTTGGAATCTTGGTGATTGCATTGAATCTGTTAGGTTACTGTTAGTAGAACGGTCCCCATTTTTCCTATATTAATCCTACTGATCCATAGGCATTGGAGATCTTTCCACTTTTGATATTTTTCAATTTCTTTCTTCGGTGTCTTCAAGTTTTTTTCACTTGCTTGTTTAGAATTATCTCAAGATATTTTATATCAAAGTCTATTGTGAAAGGTATTGTTCCTCTGATTTCTTTCTCAAACCATTTGTCAGTTGTAAATAGGAAAGCTACTGTTTTTTTTAATTAAATTTGTATTCAACTACTTTGCTGAAAGTGTTTGTCAGCTATAGGAGATTTCTGGTGGGATTTTAGGATCAGCTATGTATAGTATATCATCTGCAAATAAATATACATTGACGTCTTCCTTTCCAACTTTTATCCCTTGACCTACCTTAGTTGTCTTATTGGTCTAGCTAAGACTCCAAGTATTATATTGTATAGGTATGGAAAGAGTGGGCAGTCTTGTCTTGTTTCTGATATTAGTGGAACTGGTTTGAGTTTCTCTCCATTTAAGTTGATGTTGGCTATGGGATTGGTGTAAACTGCCTGACTTATATTGAGGTATATCTCTTGAATTCCTAATCTCTCCAGGACTTTTATCATGGGGAGGTGTTAGATTTTGTCAAGGTTCTTTTCCATATCTAAAGAACGTGTCGCGGGGCTCTTGTCCTTCAGTTGGTTTGTATGGTGGGTTGCATTTGTTGATGTACATACGTTGAACCATCTCTGCATCTTTTGGGTGAAGCCTACTTCCTCATGGTGAATGATCTTCTGGATGTGTTCTTGAATTTGGTTTGCAAGTATTTTCTTTAGTATTTTTACATCTATGTTCATAAGGAAAATTGGTCTGTAATTTTCTTTGTTGATTCTTTACATGGTTTGGGTATTAGAGTAACTGTGACCTCATAAAATGAATTGGGCAGTGTACCTTATGTTTCTATATTGTGGAATAATTTGCTTCTATGTCCTTAGGAAATTTAGGTCTACTTAAATTTTTATTTGGTCTTGATTTAACTTTGCCAAGTGATACCTACTGAGGAAATTATCCCTTTCTTTTAGATTCCTCAATTTTGTAGAGTATGAGTTTTTAAATTATGACCTTATGATTCTCTGGATTTCCTTGGTGTTGGTTGTTAGATCCCCCTTTTCATTTCTGATTTTGTTAATTTGTATATTTTCTCTATGTCTTTTAGTGAGTTGGGTAAGAGTTTGTCTGTCTTCTTGATTTTCTTAACGAGCCAACTCTTTGTTTCATTGATTCTTTGTATTCTCTTAGCTTCTATTTTGTGATTTCAGCCCTGAGTTTGATTATTTCTCATTTACTCCTTTGGGTATCTTTCTTCATTTTGTTCTAGAGCTTTCAGATGTGCTGGTTATATTAGTAATGTGAGATTTCTCCAGTTTTTTAGTGAAGTTACTTAGTGCTGTGAACTTCCCACTTAAAACCACCGTCATTGAGAACCATAACTTTGGATATATTGTGTATTGATCTACATCAATTTTAGAGAATTTTAGGGAGTCTTTGATTTCTTTCTTAGTTTCTGTCTTGATCCATTTTTTTCCCTTTCATTTGTGAAGTTTCCATGAGTTTGTAAACTTTCTCTTGTTGATAGTCAGCTTTAACCCATGTTAGTGCAGGGTGTTATTTCAATTTTTATTTTATACTGTTGAGACTGTTGTTGTTGTTTGTGGAGTATTTGGTCAATTTTAGAGAATGGTCCATGAGGTTCAGAGAAGAAAGTATATTCTTTTGTGTTTGGGTGAAGTGTTCTGTGAATATCTGTTAGGTTCATTTAGTTTATACGTCTGTTAGCTCCAGCATTTCTCTGTTTAGTTTTTGTCTGGATGATCTGGCTGCTAACAAGATTCAGGTATTGAAGCCTCCCACTTATCAGTGTATAAGGATCAATGTATGATTTATGCTGTGGTAGTGTTGGATACTTTTGTGTTTGGTGCCTAGATGTTAAGAATTGCAATATCGTCTTGGTGGATATTTTCTTTGATGAGTATGTAGTGTCCTTCCTTATCTCTGATGGTTAGTTTTGGTTTGAAGTCTATTGTGCCCTATATTAAAATGGATACACCAGCTTGATTCTTAGGCCCATTTACTTGGGATAACTTTTTCCATCTTTTTACCTAGAAGTGATGTCTGTCTCTTTCTCTGTCTATGATGTAAACTGTATTTCTTGGATACAGCAGAATGGATCCTGTTTCTGCATCCATTCTGTGAGTCTGTATCTCTCTGTTGGGGAATCAAGACCATTTATGTTGGCGATATCCATGAGCAGTACTTGTTGATTCATGCTTGTTTTTTTGTTTTTGTTGTTTTGGGGTTTTTTCGCCTTTGCAATGTGATGTGGTGGTGGTGGTGGTGGTGGTGGTAGTGGTAGTGGTGTGTGTTTCCTGATTTGATTTTCTGGTCTGGGATTATTTCTTCTTTTTTTTTTTTCAGGTGTGGTTAACTTCATTAGGTTCAAGTTTACCTTTTAGTACCTTCTGTAGTGCTGGACTTGTAGATAGATATTACTTTGGTTTTATCATGGAATGTCTTACTTTCTTGAATTATGGTGAATGAAAGTTTTTCTGGGCATAGTAGATAGTCTCTTAGAGTCTACAGAACATTGTTCAGGCCATTCTGGCTTTTATAGTCTCTACTGAGAAGTTAGGTGTTATTCTAATAGGTCTGTCTCTTCATGTTATGTAGTCTTTTCCCCTTGAAACTTTTATATTCCACTTTTGTTCTGCATGCTTAGTGTTTGATTGTTATGTGCCAAGGGAACTCTCCTGTCTTACTCAGTCTATTTGGTATTCTGTATTTTTGATAATCTTTAGGGTAGAGAGATTTTCTTGTATGATTTTTGTTGAAAATATGTTCTGTGCCTTTGACCTGTGCTTTTTTCTCCTTTCTCTGTTCCTATTATTCTTAGATTTGATATTTTTTATTTTTTATTTTGTTTTCTGGGATGTTTGGTACCAGGGTTGTTTTAGCTATAACTTTTTTTCCTTCCAAAGTTACAGAGAAATAAGTTAGCCTACTTCTTTCCTGGCTGGCTTGGCCTATGGGTGTTCAGGGAATGCTAATTATTCTTACATTCATAGGCTCAGCCAGCCACTCGATAATTTGACAGGAAGGAAGACAGGAACATCTTGGCATCACATGAAAGCTGATATGCAATTCCACCCTGGTGCATCAATGTTCCCTCCACAGTGAAGCATACAGCACAGCGCTCTGGTTATGATCTGACCCTTCTGCCAAGCAGGGCTGAACCAAAATTTCTTGCCTCTAAATGTACTGGTGACTTAGTAAAGCTTTACATGGGAGTATAATACTTTTAAAATTTCAGGCTAAAGTCGTGATTATATCTTTCTTCTTCCTTTCATCTTTCCATTCACATTATATTTTGATAAAGTTTCAAGTTTTAAAAAGAGTCAGAAGCACGGAACAAGAATTTCTACCAAAATCATCATTTGTCAATATGTTTGGCCTATACCACTTCTTTGATGTAAATTAGCTAAGGATAACTATCAATTTATATAATAGACCATTATGAGAATGTACAGAGTACTATTTTTATTTGTGTATACAAATGTACAGAATATTTGTGTGTGTGTGTGTGTGTGTGTGTGTGTGTGTGTGTGTGTGTGTGTGTTAGCAAGGATATAGAATTGGGAACAGTATACTTATAGAGAGGCTAGAGGAGAAGGTTGGCTGTCTTTTTCATCACCATCTGTCTGGTTCCTTTGAGACAGAATCTCTCACTGAACCTGTTGCAAACCTCAGCAACCCCTCTGTCATCCCAGTGCTGGAGTTATAGGCACATGTATAGATATGCCTGCCTTTTTTATGTGATTAATTAGATCTGAGCTCAGGTGGTCATGCTTGTATAGCAAGCATCATGACCCACTGAGTCGTCTCGTGTTATTAGTTAGAAAGGACTAGTTAATTAGTTAGGTTAGTTGAAAGAAGTTATAGGAAACTCTTCTGACAGTTAGAAACCCTAAAATATGAAGCATGAATGGAGGTTCAGCAGGTAAAGGCTCTTGCCACCAGGAATGACCATGTGAATTTGACTCCTGGCATCTTCATGATGGAGGGACGGAACCAGTCTCAACAACAAGATACCCTCTGACCACATACTGTGTCATGCCTGCAGCCTATACAAACTCACAAACAATACAAATATATGCATGTCATTTTATAAAGAGAAAACCTTAGATATGGGCTGCTAAAATATACTGGAGTGAAATCCCAAGCTTTGCTCATTAAATAACACTGGGATTGATACTTTGAAGTAATCTATTCTTATAGTCAGAGAAAACATAGAAACCAACATAGTACCACTAAGAAGATGAGCATTAAGTATAAAGGAAAAGATACCATGATTAAATAAAATTTTCAAAATACTATGAGATAGAAACAGCAATAGAAACTTGGGGTTTTTTCTTTAATTTTTCTCTCTAGAGAATGACACTATAGACCTTGAAATAGTGACACCTGGTCGTAATGGGTATATATATGATTTCCAATTATTATCTAAAAATATTGGGGAGTATAAATCTAGATAATAACAACTTCTATTCTTTTAAAACATTTCTTTAGTGTTGGTAGATGGTGCATGTATGTGTTTGTATGAGAGGTCAGAGGACAGTCACCCAGGCCAGTCCTTCACTTGCACCTGGTTTGAGGCACATTTTCCCATTGTTTGTCACTGTGCCGTGTACCCTGGACTAGGTGACCCTCCAGCCTCCAGGGCATCCTCCTATTTCTACCTTTTATCCTTGACAGCAGCCCTGAGATTACAGACATGCTTTATACATAAGGTTCTGGAGATCTAAACTCAGGTGTAGCAAACTCTTTCACCTGGTGGGACACCTACCTGTCAGCCCTAATTTTTTTTTTTCTTTCCTCTCTTTATTAGATATTTTCTTCATTTACATTTCACATGTTATCCAGAAATTTTCCCTTACCCTCCCGCGTCCCCGCCCTGCTCCCCTACCCACCCCCTCCCACGTAATGGCCCTGGCATTCCCCTGTTCTGGGGCATATAGAGTCTGTATGACCAAGGGGCCTCTCCTCCCAATGATGG